>WNGS01006697.1:17490-29566 GCA_020271785.1 Procambarus virginalis
CTACGCAAGCACTTACGAACCCTGTACATCTTTTCTCAATCTTTGGCGCCTTTGTTTACAATTATTAATGCAGTACTGAGCTTCCCGAAGCATCAGGAGGCTGTTTATAACTAACAACAGTTGATTGGCCAAGTTTTGGTTCATGCTTGTACACTGTTTAAATAAATGTACCCAAGGCCGTCTAAGATTGAGGAAAGATGTACACGTTCGTAAATGCTTCCGTAACTGCTTCGTGAATCCTGCTCCATGGCAAGTGAGTTCCCATAACAGGAGACCAATAGGAAAAAACACCTAAACTATATCGGGAGCCTCTTCAAGGCTCCCGAAATATATTCTCAAGTAAAGAGACTTGGACGCGATATTACATAATATATACGTGGAAAATACCGGGGTGGCCGGGTGCAGAATATGTAGAGCAGAACAATAAACTGGAGTTAAAGATACAGTGAAGTGAAAGGAAGAGCAGAGGTGCCATAGGCACAATCAGAGTACACTGTATATACATCAGAGGTCCGCGGTTGTTTCAACGTCCTCCGCAGCGACTATAAGAAATATTGCCGGAACCACCGTGGACCATCTTCAAGAGAAAAAAAAAAAAAAAAAAAAAAACTGGACTGTTTTCTAATAGAGAAGTTCCGGACCCCACCGGGCTGTGGTGGGTATGTGGGGCCTGCGGGCCGCTCCAAGCAACATCCCGGTGGACCCAAACACTCACAAGTCCGAGCCTGGCCTCGGGCCGGGCTTGGGGAGTAGAAGAACTCCCAGAACCCCATCAAGCAGGGTATCAAGGTATACGGAAAGGAACTTGAGAACATAAGTACTGAGGCGTAGAGGTGCCATAGGCACAATCCAGAGAACACTGCTTAAACATCAGAGTCTACTGTTGTTCAACACCTCCCATCAAACATTAGAATATTAGCCCATACAACACCGGGTACCATATGGCTGTTAGGATAAACAGAAGGATGAACGGAAGACATGCCCATGCCGTTTCTCTTCTGCTCGGGAATTGAACCCGTGATCCCCCGATTGTGAGATGAGAGCGAAGCCTACTATGCCACCCCCCTCCCATATAGGAGGAAGACTGCATCAGGGTACAAAAACAAGGGCCTTGAAGCATCCAGTAATATTATGAAGGTCACCGCTGACCTTTAAATAACTTTGTGTGAGGAAACAAGAAACTTGTGAATGATATAGAAGGATTAGATTTCTCGGGATAATGAATTAGTAACGCAGCCGGGATAATATTGGCAGTCAGGGGTAAAGTCAATGTAAAATGAGCCAAGATAAATTCACGAGAGCCGTGAGTGAGCGAGGTATGCCTCGTTTTATGCTGGTCGGCGTTCAAATCCCCCGATCGTCCAAGCAATCCCCCGATCGTCCAAGTGGTTGGGCACCTCACTGAAATAGCCTCGGCTATTGAGTAATACATGAATACTACAGGTATACAGAGACACTCTCTGTATACCTGTATACAGAGGTATACCTGTATAGGTATACACACCGTGGTGCTACACTCCACACTGATACAAGGACAGTTACCACAACACCTCTGCCCCCCCCCCCCCCCCCCTCGCTGTCACCCGCACTCCACACTGTTTCCAAGTTCTTTCACTCATTTGTTGGACGGCGTCGGGCGCGTTGACGGCGTCGGGCGGCGTTGACGGCGTCGGACTGCTTGTTCGGGTAGCGTTGACGGCGTCGGACTGCTTGTTCGGGTAGCGTTGCCAGCGTCGGATGCTTGTTCGGGTAGCGTTGACAGCGTCGGACTGCTTGTTCGGGTAGCGTTGACAGCGTCGGACTGCTTGTTCGGGTAGCGTTGCCAGCGTCGGACTGCTTGTTCGGGTAGCGTTGACAGCGTCGGACTGCTTGTTCGGGTAGCGTTGCCGCGTCGGACTGCTTGTTCGGGTAGCGTTGCCAGCGTCGGACTGCTTGTTCGGGTAGCGTTGACAGCGTCGGACTGCTTGTTCGGGTAGCGTTGACAGCGTCGGACTGCTTCTTCGGGCGGCGTTGACAGCGTCGGACTGCTTCTTCGGGCGGCGTTGCCAGACTGACCAAAGACCGCGCCGCAAGGGGGCGCCATTCCCAGAATCATCAACAGGTTGGCAATAAGGAACATGGACAAATACAATATATTAGTTTCCGCCTAAAGATCTGTCGACGTCCAAACGCGTGAGCTTGTCAAGGAGTCTGGCACCTGTACCGTCAAGGAGTCTGGCACCTGTACCGTCAAGGAGTCTAGCACCTGTACCGTCAAGGAGTCTGGCACCTGTACCGTCAAGGAGTCTGGCACCTGTACCGTCAAGGAGTCTGACGCCTGTACCGTCAAGGAGTCTGACGCCTGTACCGTCAAGGAGTCTGACGCCTGTACCGTCAAGGAGTCTGACGCCTGTACCGTCAAGGAGTCTGGCGTCAGATAATGTCCCCATGATACACACACACACACACACACACAACACACACACACACACACACACCACACACACACACACACACACACACACACACACACACACACAGCGTTCAGGAACCTGTGTAAGGAATCATTCAGAATCTTGTACACCACATATGTAAGACCAATCCTGGAGTATGCAGCCCCAGCATGGAGCCCGTACCTTGTCAAGCACAAGACGAAGCTGGAAAAAGTCCAAAGGTATGCCACTAGACTAGTCCCAGAACTAAGAGGCATGAGTTACGAGGAAAGGCTGTGGGAAATGCACCTTACGACACTGGAAGACAGAAGAGTAAGGGGAGATATGATCACAACCTACAAAATCCTCAGAGGAATCGACCGGGTAGACAAGGACAAACTATTCAACACTGGGGGGACGCGAACAAGGGGACACAGGTGGAAACTGAGTACCCACATGAGCCACAGAGACGTCAGAAGGAACTTTTTCAGTGTCAGAGTAGTTAACGGATGGAATGCATTAGGCAGTGATGTGGTGGAGGCTGACTCCATACACAGTTTCAAGGGTAGATATGATAGAGCCCAGTAGGCTCGGGAATCTGTACACCAGTTGATTGACAGTTGAGAGGCGGGACCAAGAGCCAAAGCTCAACCCCCGCAAGCACAAATAGGTGAGTACAAATAGGTGAGTACACACACACACCAAAAGTGTGTGTGTGTGGGGGGGGGGTGCCAGAGTGCCTGGCACACACCTGCCCGGTTCCCGCCACCGCCCTGATCCACCCCTCACCTCGCCCACTCCCTCACTAAATCCTACAAAAGCTGGCATTTTTATACACACCATAATACGCTCGACAACAGCCCCCCTTCTCCTCTCACACACCACCAATTGTGGCAGCGGTAACACTGGCTTACCCACTCACACACACACCACACACACACACACACACACACACACCCCCACACACACAACACACACACCCACACCACACACACACACACACACACACACACAAAGTATGCCTTTTAACGACAGAATGTGAGGGGCGTGTTCCCCTCTCTCACCTACCCTACTCTCACAGCCAGACTCCCTCTCTTCAATCCTTACTTAATCCTGAAAAGAATTTTTGTTTCGACAATTTTAGCTGACACAGCCCTTGATCTGCTTTTGTGACTCCCTACACCACCTGTGGGTCTCCAGTGGTGCCCCACACCAGCTGTGGGTCTCCAGTGGTGTCCCACACCACCTGTGGGTCTCCAGTGGTGTCCCCACACCACCTGTGGGCCTCCAGTGGTGCCCCCCACCACCTGTGGACCTCCAGTGGTGCCCCACACACACCTGTGGACCTCCGGTGGTGCCCCACACCACCTGTGGGTCTCCAGTGGTCCCACACCACCTGTGGACCTCCAGTGCTGCCCCCACACCACCTGTGGACCTCCAGTGCTGCCCCACACCACCTGTGGACCTCCAGTGCTGCCCCACACCACCTGTGGACCTCTAGTGGTGTCCCACACCAGCTGTGGGTCTCCAGTGGTCCCACACCACCTGTGGACCTCCAGTGCTGCCCCACACCACCTGTGGACCTCCAGTGGTCAAACGTTGTCAAACCAGTGTTGCAGGAGAGAACATGCAGACGGTGTTTACTCGAAGTCTCTCTTTAATACAGATGTAACATCTTTCTCGTGTCTACCAGATAGTTCGTCTGTCAGCGTTGAAACCGTCATTATTAGACGCATCTCCTGCTTCGTGCTGTTAACATTTCTTAAAGAGGCTTGTTCAGCTGCCTCTTGAAACTCCCCCACAGTCACCCCCCAGCATAGACCTGGTGGTGGGAGGGTGAGGAGCAGCGGAGAGGCGTAGCCCTCGTGCAGGGACCTGTGGAGTGTGCTGGGGGCGCCTCTAACTTTACTCTGGGATAATATTGCATTATCTGACACGCCCCTCCCTACACTAAACACTCTCTGCCTCACTGTAAACACCTTCCCTGCTTAATGTATCTTCCTCATTGTGACCCGTCTTCCTTAAACTACACTGCAACCATCTTAACTACACGATTTCATTCTCCTTAGCAATCTTCCCTACGCCGTCACCACCTTCCCCACCCTTCATCACAGATTCCTACCCTTCACCACCTTCCCTACCCTTCACCACAGATTCCCTACCCTTCACCACCTTCCCTACCCTTCACCTTTCCTATTTCCTTCTCTTGCCCTTCATCCAGGTAATCTTAGTGAGGATGGTGCCTTATTTAGCGAGATTGGAAATTACTAGGCTTCGCTATTCCATGCAACGGGGAAAGCGGGTTATGGGGGTCGATCCCGACCCGCTTATGACCATCCCCGCATACAGACCAGTCACCATGCAAAGCTTGGCAGGGGGGGGGGTATCCTCAACCGTCTGGCTCTCAACCTCGAACTCTCTCTTTAATACAGATGTAGCATCTTTCTCGTGTCTACCAGATAGTTCGGATGTCAGCGTTAAAACCGTCATTATTAGACGCATCTCCTGCTTCGTGCAGGTCTGCGTTCAATCCCCGACCGTCGAAGTAGTTGGGCACCATTCCTTCCCCCCGTCCATCCCAAATCCTTATCCTGACCCCTTCCCAGTGCTATATAGTCGTAATGACTTTGGCGCTTTCCCTTGATATCTCCCTCCCTCCTGCTTTGATGAAGGGCGGGGGGGGGGGTATCTTGAGGTTATCTTGAGATGATTTCGGGGCTTTAGTGTCCCCGCGCCCGGTCCTCGACCAGGCCTCCACCCGCAGGAAGCAGCCCGTGACAGCTGACTAACACCCAGGTACGTATTTTACAGCTAGGTAACAGGGGGCATAGGATGAAAGAAACTCCGCCCCATTGTTTTCTCGCCGGCGCCTAGGATCGACCCAGGACCACAGGATCACACGTCCAGTGTGCTGTCCGCTCTGCTGACCGGCTCCTGGATAAAGTGGAAACAGGATAAAGAAACTGTAAAGAAATACTCGCACCCTGTACGAGTCGAACCACAAATCGAATGCACAGAAAGAGGAAGTTGGGGAAGCCACCTCTATACACAACTTTTAAGATTGGATACGAATGCTAGTGGAGTTCAAATGACGTACACCCAGATACAGCAGGCAAAGCAGGCGGGGCGTAAGAGCTAGACCTTACTTCCCTATAGCCACTTAGGCAAGCCCTCAGAACATCCACCATTAGGCAAGCAGTGTTAGGCAAGCACCCCCTCGACGTAGTTCCATTAGGAGACCATCTGGGAGGCCATCTGTGCAGGAGACCCCTGGGAGACCATCGGTGCAGGAGACCACCTGGGAGACCATCGGTGCAGGAGACCATCTGTGAGGCCATCTGTGCAGGAGACCACCTGGGAGGCCATCTGTGCAGGAGACCATCTGTGAGGCCATCTGTGCAGGAGACCACCTGGGAGGCCATCTGTGCAGGAGACCACCTGGGACCATCGGTGCAGGAGACCACCTGGGAGGCCATCTGTGCAGGAGACCACCTGGGAGACCATCGGTGCAGGAGACCACCTGGGAGGCCATCTGTGCAGGAGACCACCTGGGAGACCATCGGTGCAGGAGACCACCTGGAGGCCATCTGTGCAGGAGACCATCTGTGAGGCCATCTGTGCAGGAGACCATCTGGTAGACCATCTGTGCAGGAGACCACCTGGAGACCATCTGTGTAGGAGACCACCTGGGAGGCCATCTGTGCAGGAGACCACCTGGAAGGCCATCTGTGCAGGAGACCATCTGTGAGGCCATCTGTGCAGGAGACCATCTGTGAGGCCATCTGTGCAGGAGACCATCTGTGAGGCCATCTGTGCAGGAGACCACCTGGGAGACCATCTGTGCAGGAGACCACCTGGGAGGCCATCTGTGCAGGAGACCATCTGTGAGGCCATCTGTGCAGGAGACCACCTGGGAGACCATCTGTGCAGGAGACCACCTGGGAGGCCATCTGTGCAGGAGACCATCTGTGAGGCCATCTGTGCAGGAGACCACCTGGGAGACCATCTGTGCAGGAGACCACTGGGAGGCCATCTGTGCAGGAGACCATCTGTGAGGCCATCTGTGCAGGAGATGAGGCCATCTCCAGAGATCACAGCACAGGTAAATAAAAGTCAGCTGGATCCTCTCCCATCCAGCTCTCATCTCTCTCTACTCCACCTCATTTACATTTGACAATTTGTCTTTCCTGACAAATGCTGGCGAGGTGTGTCTGTCTGTCTGTCTGTCTGTCTGACTGTCCATCCTCCCTCCTGCTCTCCCTCCCTCCCTCCCCAAAAACTAGCAGTTACTAGTATTAGTCCTAGTGTTGCTAGGACTAATGCTGTATACATGCTGTATACATACAGCATTTATTAAGAGGGGGAGGGGAAGGTCTATGCTGGTGTGGGTTTCATGGGGGACAGGAAGACTGGAATAAGGGTTTTTACACACACAAATCAGAATAGCCTGATGCCTCAACTGAACAAATCCACAAGGACCATGACGAGGGTTCGAATCTACGTCCGAGAGGATCCCAGACGCGTCTTAATCGACTGAGCTACGACATGGTCAAAAGAATTGCAACCGGGAAATCCACTGACGTATCACGGATCCCCCGAGTCTCAGTACTGGTAGCGCTCGAAACAACACTGAAGTAGACAGCTTAATTGTTGACCAGACCACACACTAAAAGGTGAAGGGACGACGACGTTTCGGTTCGTCCTGGACCATTCTCAAGTCACTCACAATCGACTTAAGAATGGTCCAGGACGGACCGAAACATCGTCGTCCCTTCACCTTCTAGTGTGTGGCTGGTCAACATAGACAGCTTAATTATTTCTGACTCCCTTTCCTCACTACGAGCAATAAACAGTTTGCAATCCAGTAATAACGTGCTTGTCTTGGAAGCTAGACGTAGAATATAAGAATACTTAGCAAGAGGGTAATATAAATATGTTGTGGATTCCTTCTCACATTGGCATGCAGGAACATGGCAAAGTTGACGCCCTTGCTAAGGCTGCAGTAAATAAGACAGTATTGAACGGAATCTTGAGTTATCAAATAGGTCCCTTAAAAGTGTCATTAGACGAGAACTCCTGGATGGATTTGAAGAATGGAGAACTGTGCAAACTGGAACTAGCAGGTCCAGTGTTCATCACAATGAAATGTTGAAGTAAAACTGTGTAGGGGCAAGTAACAAAGTCAGTAGACTAACAGATGTTGTCACAGCTCGTATAAGACTTGGCTACAAGTATCTCTGGCAGTTCGCTTGTATAGGGATCTAGATGAAGTAAAGTGTAAAGTGTGTGGACAAAGACAGGGACACACACTCGAACACTATATCTTGGATTGTAGTAAAATTGAGCCATTTAGAGATAAATCTAAGCTCACTCCGTATGATATGGCAACCTATCATATCACCATGGATAAATTACCTGAAATCCTTGCACTGTATCCACATTTCGCTCCAGGTAGATGAACGACATATGAGATTAAGAAACAAGTAGTGTATTGTGAGGACTAATAATAGAAGCTCCCCTATGACTCTATATCCATTGGTCAAACTATTATATATTAGCGATAAGACCTACCATTAATGTATAATGACTTACTGTAAATATATAACTCCTGTAATAGAACTTTCTCTGTAACTAGCTGACATTGTAACTATAAGGTGTGAAGGATAGATGTAATTGTTTATGTAATAATCTAAGATGAGGTCTGATAAAGACCTTTGTGCCCTCTGTAATGTTTTTTGCGCTACGGCTCACAGGATGAGTATGGGGTGCACAATAAACTAGCCGCCTCAGGCGGCAACAATCAAATCTCCGAGACACGAACCAATTTTTTAAACAAGGTTCGAACCCTCGACGCGGCCCTTGTGGATTTGTTCAAGTTTTTTTTTGTTACGGCAACCCCTCTTAGGGAACTTTATCTTGGGGTTATGTTAAGGTCAAGAGGGTAGGTAACAACACAGATTAACTTCAATGTTTCTCCATACCTAACTTTCTCTATTGTCTCCGGTGAGTAGTCTGGCCAGGGTGAGAGGGGAACGTTTGGCCAGGGTGAGAGGGGAACGTTCTGGCCAGGGTGAGAGGGGAACGTTCTGGCCAGGGTGAGAGGGGAACGTTCTGGCCAGGGTGAGAGGGGAACGTTCTGGCCAGGGTGAGAGGGGAACGTTCTGGCCAGGGTGAGAGGGGAACGTTCTGGCCAGGGGAGAGGGGAACGTTCTGGCAAGGGTGAGAGGGGAACGTTCTGGCCAGGGTGAGAGGGGAACGTTCTGGCCAGGGTGAGAGGGGAACGGGACTACCACACCACCAGTGGTAGTGTGGTAGGAGCCACCAGTGGTAGTGTGGTAGGAGCCACCAGTGGTAGTGTGGTAGGAGCCACCAGTGGTAGTGTGGTAGGAGCCACCCAGGAGTAGTGTGGTAGGAGCCACCAGTGGTAGTGTGGTAGGAGCCACCACCAGTGGTAGTGTGGTAGGAGCCACCAGTGGTAGTGTGGTAGGAGCCACCACCAGGAGTAGTGTGGTAGGAGCCACCAGTGGTAGTGTGGTAGGAGCCACCAGTGGTAGTGTGGTAGGAGCCACCAGTGGTAGTGTGGTAGGAGCCACCAGTGGTAGTGTGGTAGGAGCCACCAGTGGTAGTGTGGTAGGAGCCACCAGTGGTAGTGTGGTAGGAGCCACCAGTGGTAGTGTGGTAGGAGCACCAGTGGTAGTGTGGTAGGAGCCACCACCAGGAGTAGTGTGGTAGGAGCCACCAGTGGTAGTGTGGTAAGAGCCACCACCAGTGGTAGTGTGGTAGGAGCCACCAGTGGTAGTGTGGTAGGAGCCACCAGTGGTAGTGTGGTAAGAGCCACCACCAGTGGTAGTGTGGTAGGAGCCACCAGTGGTAGTGTGGTAGGAGCCACCACCAGTGGTAGTGTGGTAGGAGCCACCACCAGTGGTAGTGTGGTAGGAGCCACCAGTGGTAGTGTGGTAGGAGCCACCACCAGGAGTAGTGTGGTAGGAGCCACCAGTGGTAGTGTGGTAAGAGCCACCACCAGTGGTAGTGTGGTAGGAGCCACCAGTGGTAGTGTGGTAAGAGCCACCACCAGTGGTAGTGTGGTAGGAGCCACCAGTGGTAGTGTGGTAGGAGCCACCAGGGTAGTGTGGTAGGAGCCACCACCAGGAGTAGTGTGGTAGGAGCCACCAGTGGTAGTGTGGTAGGAGCCACCACCAGGAGTAGTGTGGTAGGAGCCACCAGTGGTAGTGTGGTAGGAGCCACCAGTGGTAGTGTGGTAGGAGCCACCAGGAGTAGTGTGGTAGGAGCCACCAGTGGTAGTGTGGTAGGAGCCACCAGGAGTAGTGTGGTAGGAGCCACCAGTGGTAGTGTGGTAGGAGCCACCAGTGGTAGTGTGGTAGGAGCCACCACCAGTGGTAGTGTGGTAGGAGCCACCAGTGGTAGTGTGGTAGGAGCCACCACAGGAGTAGTGTGGTAGGAGCCACCAGTGGTAGTGTGGTAGGAGCCACCAGTGGTAGTGTGGTAGGAGCCACCAGTGGTAGTGTGGTAGGAGCCACCAGTGGTAGTGTGGTAGGAGCCACCAGTGGTAGTGTGGTAGGAGCCACCAGTGGTAGTGTGGTAGGAGCCACCAGTGGTAGTGTGGTAGGAGCCACCAGTGGTAGTGTGGTAGGAGCCACCAGTGGTAGTGTGGTAGGAGCCACCAGTGGTAGTGTGGTAGGAGCCACCAGTGGTAGTGGTAGGAGCCACCAGTGGTAGTGTGGTAGGAGCCACCACCAGGGGTAGTGTGGTAGGAGCCACCAGTGGTAGTGTGGTAGGAGCCACCAGTGGTAGTGTGGTAGGAGCCCCAGTGGTAGTGTGGTAGGAGCCACCAGTGGTAGTGGTAGGAGCCACCAGTGGTAGTGTGGTAGGAGCCACCAGTGGTAGTGTGGTAGGAGCCACCACCAGTGGTAGTGTGGTAGGAGCCACCACCAGTGGTAGTGTGGTAGGAGCCACCAGTGGTAGTGTGGTAGGAGCGGGGTTCTCTAGAGAGCAAAGGTCACCGCCAGAGTGACTCCCTGGTAGGGTAATCCAGGTTAAAGGTGAGAGTGGCAGCACCTGACCATTAAGGTAACCTCCCTCCATTACACGCACTCTCACGCACACTCTTAGGTAATTACACACACACACACACGCACTTAACACACACACACACGACCTCGCGGCCGAGTGGACACCACTCAGGGGTCGTAGTCCTAAGGCCCTGGGTTCGAATCCGGCGAGGCGGGAAAACAATTGGTTGGTTCCTTCACTCTGATGTACCTTATTTAAATAGGACCTTTGGTTCACATCCCTGGATTTGAAGGCCCTTTATAATCCATCCTATCATATCCTGGCTGATGCAATATTTGCAATGTGTTTCAAAACGTTAGGTCGACTGACACTAATTGCACATTCTTTACATGCAGTATTCCTTGATACTGGTTGATACTGGTTGATGGGGTATGGGAGTTCTTCTACTCCCAAGCCAGGCCCGAGGCCAGGCTCGACTTGTGAGAGTTTGGTCCACCAGGGCCACATACCCACCAAGCCCGGCCGGTCCGGAACTTCTCGTAGAGAAAACAGTCCAGTTTTCTCTTGACGATGTCCCCGGTTCTACAAAAATAATTGTGACTTATACCTGAATTGTGCTCAGAGTCCGTTGTTGCCAGAGCTGAAACTTATCACTAAACATCATGTTAATTTCGTAGCACAGCCGAAGATTACTGATCTTGGTTTGTAGTTTTTTCCATGATTTCTGCTCGAGTTATATTTTATGATGATTTTTGTATCGTACGATATGTGATACGACGAAGCTGTGACCTAGAAAAAATACAGCTGTATTTTTTCTATATTAATTATTGGTGATATAATGAGAAAATGTAGTGATGCAAGGACTGTATTTTTGTGTGTGTGTGTGTGTGTGTGTGTGTGTGTGTGTGTGTGTGTGTGTGTCTGTCTGTGTGTGTACTCACCACACACACACACACCTGTGTGTGTGTGTGTGTGTTTGTGTGTGTGTGTGTGTGTGTGTGTGTGTGTGTGTGTGTGTGTGTGTGGGTGTGTGTGTGTTGTGTGTCTGTGTGTGTGTGTGTGTGTGTGTTTGTGTACTCACCACAACACACACACACCATTCTCTGGTAATGGTAGTAATGAATGAAGGTTTACGCAATATTTAGATAAGTGTTTTGTCCTTACAGGTGAGTAATGGTAGATGAGAGGCATGAGAGAGTGTGTGGGAGCGCCCACTCTGACCACTGCCATATGCGGCCCCCCATCTGCAACAGGTAGGTTGATCTCATTACCATAATTGGTGTTGCATCATGAGCAGGATGGAGCCACATTAGTGGGGGTGCTGGCACTAGCCATAGCCAGGATGAATAGCATACATGAATAGGAAGGAAGGAAGAATTGTCAGGGGAAAGTGCCAAGCCATTATGACTATATAGACACTGGAAAGGGTCAGGATAAGGAGGGGGAGGGGGGAAGGAATGGTGCCCAACCACTTGGATGGTAGGGATTGAACACCGACCTGCATGAAGCGAGACCGTCGCTCTACCGTCCAGCCCAAATGGTTAGGAATAAGATGTAAAGTAGGGGATGGATATTCAATTTCCTGCCAGACAGCATGCAAATAATTACAAATAAAAGCCATTCATTATACCCCA
>WNGS01006697.1:30566-55104 GCA_020271785.1 Procambarus virginalis
AAAATATGGAGGATTGAAAATGAGGACGATAGTAGGAGGCTACAAGACGACCTAGACAGACTGAGTGAATGGTCCAACAAATGGCTGTTGAAGTTCAAACCCGAGTAAATGCAAAGTAATGAAACTAGGCAGTGGAACAGGAGGCCAGACACAGGATACAGAATAGGAGATGAAGTACTTAATGAAACGGACAGAGAGAAAGATCTAGGAGTTGATATCACACCAAACCTGTCTCCTGAAGCCCACATAAAAAGGATAACATCTGCGGCATATGCGAGGCTGGCTAACATCAGAACAGCGTTCAGGAACCTGTGTAAGGAATCATTCAGAATCTTGTACACCACATATGTAAGACCAATCCTGGAGTATGCAGCCCCAGCATGGAGCCCGTACCTTGTCAAGCACAAGACGAAGCTGGAAAAAGTCCAAAGGTATGCCACTAGACTAGTCCCAGAACTAAGAGGCATGAGTTACGAGGAAAGGCTGCGGGAAATGCACCTTACGACACTGGAAGACAGAAGAGTAAGGGGGAGATATGATCACAACCTACAAATATCAGGGAATCCTCGAGACAAGACAAGGACAACTATTCAACACTGGGGGGACGCGAACAAGGGGACACAGGTGGAGACTGAGTACCCACATGAGCCACAGAGACGTTAGAAGGAACTTTTTCAGTGTCAGAGTAGTTAACGGATGGAATGCATTAGGCAGTGATGTGGTGGAGGGCTGACTCCATACACAGTTTCAAGTGTAGATATGATAGAGCCCAGTAGGCTCAGGAATCTGTACACCAGTTGATTGACAGTTGAGAGGCGGGACCAAAGAGCCAAAGCTCAACCCCCGCAAGCACAAATAGGTGAGTACACATAGGTGAGTACACACACACACACACACACCAAAAAGTGTGTGTGGGGGGGGGGGGTGCCAGAGGCTTGGCACACACCTGCCCGGTTCCCGCCACCGCCCCTGATCCACCCCTCACCTCGCCCACTCCCTCACTAAATCCTACAAAAGCTGGCATTTTTTATACACACCATAATACGCTCGACAACAGCCCCCTTCTCCTCTCAAAACCACCAATTGTGGCAGCGGTAACACTGGCTTCCACACACACACACACACACACACACACACACACACACACACAACACCACACACACACACACACACACACACACACACACACACACAAAAGTATGCCTTTTAACGACAGAATGTGAGGGGCGTGTTCCCTCCTCTCACCTACCCTACTCTCACAGCCAGACTCCCTCTCTTCAATCCTTACTTAATCCTGAAAAGAATTTTTGTTTCGACAATTTTAGCTGACACAGTCCTTGATCTGCTTTTGTGACTCCCTACACCACCTGTGGGTCTCCAGTGGTGTCCCTACACCACCTGTGGACCTCCAGTGGTGCCCCACACCAGCTGTGGGTCTCCAGTGGTGGTCTCAACCACCTGTGGGTCTCCAGTGGTGTCCCCACACCACCTGTGGACCTCGGTGGTGCCCCCACACCAGCTGTGGGTCTCCAGTGGTGTCCCACACCACCTGTGGGTCTCCAGTGGTGTCCCCACACCACCTGTGGACCTCCAGTGGTGCCCCACACCACCTGTGGACCTCCGGTGGTGCCCCACACCACCTGTGGGCCTCCAGTGGTGTCCCTACACCACCTGTGGACTCCAGTGCTGCCCCACACCACCTGTGGACCTCCAGTGCTGCCCCACACCACCTGTGGACCTCCAGTGGTCAACGTTGTCAAACCAGTGTTGCAGGAGAGAACATGCAGACGGTGTTTACTCGAACTCTCTCTTTAATACAGATGTAACATCTTTTCTCGCGTGTCTACCAGATAGTTCGTCTGTCAGCGTTGAAACCGTCATTATTAGACGCATCTCCTGCTTCGTGCTGTTAACATTTCTTAAAGAGGCTTGTTCAGCTGCCTCTTGAAACTCCCCCACAGTCACCCCAGCATAGACCTGGTGGTGGCAGGGTGAGGAGCAGCGGAGAGGCGTGGCCTCGTGCAGGGACCTGTGGAGTGTGCTGGGGGCGCCTCTAACTTACTCTGGGATAATATTGCATTATCTGACACGCCCCTCCCTACACTAAACACTCTCTGCATTACTGTAAACACCTTCCCTGCTTAATGTATCTTCCTCATTGTGACCCGTCTTCCTTAAAATACACTGCAAACATCTTAACTATACGATTTCATTCTCCTTAGCAATCTTCCCTACCCTCACCAAAGATTCCCTAACCTTCACACCTTCCCTACCCTTCACCACAGATTCCCTACCCTTCACCACCTTCCCTACCCTTCACCACCTTCCCTACCCTTCACCACCTTCCCTACCCATCACCACCTTCCCTACCCTTCACCACCTTCCCTACCCTTCACCACCTTCCCTACCCTTCACCACAGATTCCTACCCTTCACCACCTTCCCTACCCTTCACCAAAGATTCCCTAACCTTCACCACCTTCCCTACCCTCACCACAGATTCCCTACCCTTCACCACCTTCCCTACCCTTCACCACCTTCCCTACCCTTCACCACCTTCCCTACCCTTCACCACAGATCCCTACCTTCACCACCTTCCCTACCCTTCACCACCTTCCCTACCCTTCACCACCTTCCCTACCCTTCACCACAGATTCCCTACCCTTCACCACCTTCCCTACCCTTCACCAAAGATTCCCTAACCTTCACCACCTTCCCTACCCTTCACCAAAGATTCCCTAACCTTCACCACCTTCCCTACCTTCACCACCTTCCCTACCCTTCACCACAGATTCCCTACCCTTCACCACCTTCCTACCCTTCACCACCTTCCCTACCCTTCACCAAAGATTCCTAACCTTCACCACCTTCCCTACCCTTCACCACCTTCCCTACCCTTCACCTTTCCTATTCCTTCTCTTGCCCTTCATCCAGGTAATCTTAGTGAGGATGGTGCCTTATTTAGCGAGATTGGAAATTACTAGGCGTTCCGCCATCCATGCAACGGGAAAAGCGGGTTATGGGGGTGCGATCCCGACCCGCTAATGACCATCCCCGCATACAGACCAGTCACCATGCAAAGCTTGGCAGGGGGGGGGGGGGTATCCTCAACCGTCTGGCTCTCAACCTCGAACTCTCTCTTTAATACAGATGTAACATCTTTCTCGTGTCTACCAGATAGTTCGGATGTCAGCGTTGAAACCGTCATTATTAGACGCATCTCCTGCTTCGTGCAGGTCTGCGTTCAATCCCCGACCGTTGAAGTAGTTGGGCACCATTCCTTCCCCCCGTCCCATCCCAAATCCTTATCCTGACCCTGCCCAGTGCTATATAGTCGTAATGACTTGCTTTGATGAAGGGCGGGGGGGGGGGGGTATCTTGAGGTTATCTTGAGATGATTTCGGGGCTTTAGTGTCCCCGCGGCCCGGTCCTCGACCAGGCCTCCACCCCCCAGGAAGCAGCCCGTGACAGCTGACTAACACCCAGGTACCTATTTTACCGCTAGGTAACAGGGGCATAGGATGAAAGAAACTCTGCCCATTGTTTCTCGCCGGCGCCGGGATCGACCCGGGACCACAGGATCACACGTCCAGTGTGCTGTCCGCTCGGCTGACCGGCTCCTGGATAAAGTGGAAACAGGATAAAGAAACTGTAAAGAAATACTCGCACCCTGTACGAGTCGAACCACAAATCGAATGCACAGAAAGAGGAAGTGGGGAAGCCACCTCTATACAAACTTTTAAGATTGGATACGAAGCTAGTGAAGTTCAAATGACGTACACACCAGATACAGCAGGCAAAGCAGGCGGGGCGTAAGAGCTAGACCTTACTTCCCTATAGCCACTTAGGCAAGCCCTCAGAACATCCACCATTAGGCAAGCAGTGTTAGGCAAGCACCCCCTCGACGTAGTTCCATTAGGAGACCATCTGGGAGGCCATCTGTGCAGGAGACCATCTGGGAGGCCATCTGTGCAGGAGACCACCTGGGAGACCATCGGTGCAGGAGACCACCTGGGAGACCATCGGTGCAGGAGACCACCTGGGAGACCATCGGTGCAGGAGACCACCTGGGAGACCATCGGTGCAGGAGACCACTGGGAGACCATCTGTGCAGGAGACCATCTGGGAGACCATCGGTGCAGGAGACCACCTGGGAGGCCATCTGTGGCAGGAGACCATCTGGGAGGCCATCGGTGCAGGAGACCACCTGGGAGACCATCTGTGCAGGAGACCATCTGGGAGACCATCGTTGCAGGGAGACCACCTGGGAGGCCATCTGTGCAGGAGACCATCTGGGAGGCCATCTGTGCAGGAGACCACCTGGGAGGCCATCGGTGCAGACCACCTGGGAGACCATCGGTGCAGGAGACCATCTGGGAGGCCATCGGTGCAGGAGACCACCTGGGAGACCATCTGTGCAGGAGACCATCTGGGAGACCATCTGTGCAGGAGACCATCTGTGAGGCCATCTGTGCAGGAGATGAGGCCATCTCCAGAGATCACAACACAGGTAAATAAAAGTCAGCTGGATCCTCTCAACCATCCAGCTCTCATCTCTCTCTACTCCACCTCATTTACATTTGACAATTTGTCTTTCCTGTCAAATGCTGGCGAGGTGTGTCTGTCTGTCTGTCTGTCTGACTGTCCATCCTCCCTCCTGCTCTCCCTCCCTCCCCAAACTAGCAGTTACTAGTATTAGTCCTAGCGTTGCTACAACTGCGGGACCCACTGAAAGAATTACCACTCCTGTTGCTAGCAGTGAATCTTACTGGTGTGTTTGCTTGCAGACCATTGCAAAAGTTTATACATCATTTGCACATCATGTATAAATGATGTCGAGATGATGTATACATACAGCATTTATTAAGAGGGGAGGGGAAGGTTCTATGCTGGTGTGGGTTTCATGGGGGACAGGAAGACTGGAATAAGGGGTTTTTACACACAAAATCAGAATAGCCTGATGCCTCAACTGAACAACCACAAGGACCATGACGAGGGTTCGAATCTACGTCCGAGAGGATCCCAGACGCGTCTTAATCGACTGAGCTACGACATGGTCAAAGAATTGCAACCGGGAAATCCACTTGACGTATCACGGATCCCCGAGTCTCAGTACTGGTAGCGCTCGAAACAACACTGAAGTAGACAGCTTAATTGTTGACCAGACCACACACTAAAGGTGAAGGGACGACGACGTTTCGGTTCGTCCTGGACCATTCTCAAGTCACTCGCAATCGACTTAAGAATGGTCCAGGACGGACCGAAACATCGTCGTCCCTTCACCTTCTAGTGTGTGGTCTGGTCAACATAGACAGCTTAATTATTTCTGACTCCCTTTCCTCACTACGAGCAATAAACAGTTGCAATCCAGTAATAACGTGCTTGTCTTGGAAGCTAGACGTAGATATATAAGAATACTTAGCAAGAGGGTAAATATAAAAATGTTGTGGATTCCTTCTCACATTGGCCTGCAGGAACATGACAAAGTTGACGCCCTTGCTAAGGCTGCAGTAAATAAAGACAGTATTGAACGGAATCTTGAGTTATCAAATAGGGCCCTTAAAAGTGTCATTAGACGAGAACTCCTGGATGGATTTGAAGAATGGAGAACTGTGCAAACTGGAACTAGCAGGTCCATTGTTCATCACAATGAAATGTGTGAAGTAAAACATGTGTATGGGGCAAGTAACAAAGTCAGTAGACTAACAGATGTTGTCACAGCTCGTATAAGACTTGGTTACAAGTATCTCTGGCAGTTCGGCTTGTATAGGGATCTAGATGAAGTAAAGTGTACAGTGTGTGGACAAAGACAGGGACACACACACGACACTATATCTTGGATTGTAGTAAAATTGAGCCATTTAGAGATAAATCTAAGCTCACTCCGTATGATATGGCAACCTATCTTATTACCATGGATAAATTACCTGAAATCCTTGCATTATATCCATATTTCGCTTCCAGTAGATGAACGACATATGAGATTAAGAAACAAGTAGTGTATTGTGAGGACTAAAATAAAACAGAAGCTCCCCTATGACTATCTCCATTGGTCAAACTATTATATATTAGCGATAAGACCACCATTAATGTATAATGACTTACTGTAAATATATAACTCCTGTAATAGAACTTTCTCTGTAACTAGCTNTTCTTTTGCTCCCGTAAGCCCAGCCTCGAGACAGTCTTGTGATTACCTGATCAACAAGGATGTTGCCTGAGCGTGAAGCGGCGGAACTAATCTGATGGAGGCAGCCAAAACGGTGTCGGCGCGGACATTACTCAAACAAAGTGGTGATTGGACGTGGAGATTGGTAGGGGGGGGGAGGTTAGAGGGGTGGGGAACCATCTCTCATGTGTGTTTGGTGTTCGCCAGGCACGCTACTCCCCGCGGGGGTTCGTTCCGGAACTTCCAGCCCTCCGTTTCTGCTGGCGTAACCGGATTTACCTGGTGTTGTGGCTATGTGGAGCTTCGGGGTTACGGTGACCAACAGCCTCACAGTCCAGGACATTACCAGGGAAGGTTGGAGGACAGGCCAATCACCAGGGGAGGCTGGAGACAGACCAATCACCAGGGAAGGTTGGAGAAGGCCAATCACCAGGGGAGGCTGGAGACAGACCAATCACACAGGGGAGGCTGGAGACAGACCAATCACCAGGGAGGCTGGAGACGACCAATCACCAGGGGAGGCTGGAGACAGACCAATCACCAGGGGAGGCTGGAGACAGGCCAATCACCCAGGGGAGGCTGGAGACAGGCCAATCACCAGGGGAGGCTGGAGACAGACCAATCACCAGGGAGGCTGGAGACAGACCAATCACCAGGGAGGCTGGAGACAGGCCAATCACCAGGGGAGGCTGGAGACAGGCCAATCACCAGGGGAGGCTGGAGACAGGCCAATCACCAGGGGAGGCTGGAGACAGGCCAATCACCAGGGGAGGCTGGAGACAGGCCAATCACCAGGGGAGGCTAGAGACAGACCAATCACCAGGGGAGGCTGGAGAAAGACCAATCACCAGGGGAGGCTAGAGACAGACCAATCACAGGGGAGGCTGGAGACAGACCAATCACCAGGGGTGGCTGGAGACAGACCAATCACCAGGGGAGCTAGAGACAGACCAATCACCAGGGGAGGCTGGAGACAGACCAATCACCAGGGAGGCTGGAGACAGACCAATCACCAGGGGAGGCTGGAGACAGGCCAATCACCAGGGGTGGCTGAAGACAGACCAATCACCAGGGGAGGCTGGAGACAGGCCAATCACCAGGGGTGGCTGAAGACAGACCAATCACCAGGGGAGGATGAAGACAGGCCAATCACCAGGGGTGGCTGAAGACAGACCAATCACCAGGGGAGGATGAAGACAGGCCAATCACCAGGGGTGGCTGGAGACAGGCCAATCACCAGGGGAGGATGAAGACAGGCCAATCACCAGGGGAGGATGAAGACAGGCCAATCACCAGGGGAGGATGAAGACAGACCAATCACCAGGGGAGGATGAAGACAGGCCAATCACCAGGGGAGGATGAAGACAGACCAATCACCAGGGGTGGCTGAAGACAGGCCAGCCTGCTGGAATACCACACTGGAAATCACAATAGATAATGAACTACAACTACAACTTGAAGATAACAACAAGCCACAACTCCCTCACTCATATAATCCATCACTTTACCAAGTTACGTGAGGAGTTAATGGGTTGTTTGCGACACCGTGTTGCTGGAGACACTCGACTTGAGAATGGTCCAGGACGGACCGAAACGTCGTCGTCCCTTCGCCTTCTAGTGTGTGGTCTGGTCAACATACTTCAGCCACGTTATTGTGACACATCGCCTGCACCTTGTCTAGCTGTTCTCCCGACGCTCTTGCTGGAGAGAACATCCGGAGCGCCTCTCATGCGCCCCCAGTTGTGAAAAAGCTTCATCGATTCCATGCCTTGATAATGTTGCACAGCGTCGTTGCACAGCCGGAGGACAGAGCAACATTTGCAAGCGTGGCAATCCTCGTTATAACGGCCCCCCCCCCGTCACCTTGCAGCAATCATCACCGGTGTATTGCTCCTTCCCTCACTTCTACTGTCTGTGTGTACGCTTCTCGCATCACTCACAGCACAAGCTGGGTCGTGTGTTATGGACAGAATGTGACCAGTCCCCGCCGGCCAATGGTGAGACATGACACTGGACCTTGTATTGTGTCAGTTCCTCCCCATCCCTGGGGGGGGTGGCTGTCTGCGTCGCTGTCTGCGTCGCTGTCTGCGTCGCTGTGGGTCGAATCGTTACCAACAAGAGCCGGGGTACCAACAAGAGCCGGGGTACCAACAAGAGCCGGGGGTACCAACAAGAGCCGGGGGTACCAACAAGAGCCGGGGGTACCAACAAGAGCCGGGGGTACCAACAAGAGCCGGGGGTACCAACAAGAGCCGGGGTACCAACAAGAGCCGGGGGTACCAACAAGAGCCGGGGTACCAACAAGAGCCGGGGTACCAACAAGAGCCGGGGTACCAACAAGAGCCGGGGTACCAACAAGAGCCGAGGTACCAACAAGAGCCGGGGGTACCAACAAGAGCCGGGGGTACCAACAAGAGCCGGGGTACCAACAAGAGCCAGGGTACCAACAAGAGCCAGGGTACCAACAAGAGCCAGGGTACCAACAAGAGCCGGGGTACCAACAAGAGCCAGGGTACCAACAAGAGCCGGGTACCAACAAGAGCCAGGGTACCAACAAGAGCCGGGGTACCAACAAGAGCCAGGGGTACCATCAAGAGCCGGGGGTACCATCAAGAGCCAGGGTACCAACAAGAGCCAGGGGTACCATCAAGAGCCGGGGTACCATCAAGAGCCAGGGTACCAACAAGAGCCAGGGTACCAACAAGAGCCGGGGTACCAACAAGAGCCGGGGTACCAACAAGAGCCAGGGTACCAACAAGAGCCAGGGTACCAACAAGAGCCAGGGTACCAACAAGAGCCAGGGTACCAACAAGAGCCAGGGTACCAACAAGAGCCGGGGTACCAACAAGAGCCGGGGGTACCAACAAGAGCCAGGGTACCAACAAGAGCCAGGGTACCAACAAGAGCCGGGGTACCAACAAGAGCCGGGGTACCATCAAGAGCCGGGGGTACCATCAAGAGCCAGGGTACCAACAAGAGCCAGGGGTACCATCAAGAGCCAGGGTACCAACAAGAGCCGGGGTACCAACAAGAGCCGGGGTACCAACAAGAGCCAGGGTACCAACAAGAGCCAGGGTACCAACAAGAGCCAGGGTACCAACAAGAGCCGGGGTACCAACAAGAGCCGGGGTACCAACAAGAGCCAGGGTACCAACAAGAGCCAGGGTACCAACAAGAGCCGGGGTACCAACAAGAGCCGGGGTACCAACAAGAGCCAGGGTACCAACAAGAGCCGGGGTACCAACAAGAGCCAGGGTACCAACAAGAGCCGGGGTACCATCAAGAGCCGGGGTACCAACAAGAGCCGGGGTACCAACAAGAGCCAGGGTACCAACAAGAGCCAGGGTACCAACAAGAGCCGGGGTACCAACAAGAGCCGGGGTACCATCAAGAGCCAGGGTACCAACAAGAGCCAGGGTACCAACAAGAGCCAGGGTACCAACAAGAGCCGGGGTACCAACAAGAGCCGGGGTACCAACAAGAGCCAGGGTACCAACAAGAGCCGGGTACCAACAAGAGCCGGGGTACCAACAAGAGCCGGGGTACCAACAAAGTACCAGCAGTAACACTCTCGGGGTCCGGTAGTAGAGACATAACGATTTCCAGACCACTTCCTCCACCCGCTGAGGGGGGGGGGCGGCCCCAGTTTCCCCTCCCCCAGGGGGCCCCCCTACCCCAGGGGACCCCCCTACCCCAGGGAACCCCCTTCCCCTTAGGGGATAACCCTTCTCCCTGCCCCTCCTCCCCAACACACAAGGGGGGTGATGCCCCCCGCGGTTCTCGGCACTCTCGCTTACATGTACTCTACACAACACCACAAAACTCTATGTTTGGCCAAGATTGGCCAGAATATGACGCCCCTGGCCAGAATATGACGTCCCTGGCCAGAATATGACGCCCCTGGCCAGAATATGACGCCCTGGCCAGAATATGACGCCCCTGGCCAGAATATGACGCCCCTGGCCAGAATATGACGCCCCTGGCCAGAATATGACGTCCCTGGCCAGAATATGACGCCCCTGGCCAGAATATGACGTCCCTGGTCAGAATATGACGCCCCTGGCCAGAATATGACGTCCCTGGCCAGAATATGACGCTCCTGGCCAGATTATGACGTCCATGGCCAAAACATGACGCTCCTAGCCACAACTGTGGCCAACATGCTGGTAATTCTACCGTGAGAGAGGTGGATGGAAGAGCTAGCAGCCCAGCCTCTACACACGCATCACCCTACGCTGCCCACCATGGCTACGCTGCCCACCATGGCTACGCTGACCACCATGGCTACGCTGCCCACCATGGCTACGCTGCCCACCATGGCTACGCTGACCACCATGGCTACGCTGACCACCATGGCTACGCTGCCCACCATAGCTACGCTGCCCACCATGGCTACGCTGCCCACCATAGCTACGCTGCCCACCATAGCTACGCTGCCCACCATAGCTACGCTGCCCACCATAGCTACGCTGCCCACCATGGCTACGCTGCCCACCATAGCTACGCTGCCCACCATGGCTACGCTGCCCACCATAGCTACACTGCCCACCATAGCTACGCTGCCCACCATAGCTACGCTGCCCACCATAGCTACGCTGCCCACCATAGCTACGCTGCCCACCATGGCTACGCTGCCCACCATAGCTACGCTGCCCACCATAGCTACGCTGCCCACCATAGCTACGCTGCCCACCATAGCTACGCTGCCCACCATAGCTACGCTGCCCACCATAGCTACGCTGCCCACCATGGCTACGCTGCCCACCATAGCTACGCTGCCCACCATAGCTACGCTGCCCACCATAGCTACGCTGCCCACCATGGCTACACTGCCCATCACACGGAGTCACCAAGACCTGCTCCTCTACCCTGTGTGACACATTTCCATTACCATTAAAAATTTAAAAAAGTCTATAGAAATGTGCTGAGATTGATTTAAGAAACGTGTACGATCCTTAAGATTATCGACCAATTTGGTCAGTCTGTCTCTGGTGGCAGCGAGCAATGAGCAATGAGAATACTGGTGGCAATGAGCTTCGTATCAGTCGCAGCGAACTCCGTACCGGTGGCAGCGAACTCCGTACCAGTGGCAGCGAACTCCGTACCGGTGGTAGCGAACTCCGTACCGGTGGTAGCGAACTCCGTACCGGTGGCAGCGAACTCCGTACCAGTGGCAGCGAACTCCGTACCGGTGGTAGCGAACTCCGTACCGGTGGTAGCGAACTCCGTACCGGTGGTAGCGAACTCCGTACCGGTGGTAGCGAACTCCGTACCGGTGGTAGCGAACTCCGTACCGGTGGCAGCGAACTCCGTACGGTGGCAGCGAACTCCGTACCGGTGGTAGCGAACTCCGTACCGGTGGTAGCGAACTCCGTACCGGTGGTAGCGAACTCCGTACCGGTGGCAGCGAACTCCGTACCGGTGGCAGCGAACTCCGTACCGGTGGCAGCGAACTCCGTACCGGTGGTAGCGAACTCCGTACCGGTGGTAGCGAACTCCGTACCGGTGGTAGCGAACTCCGTACCGGTGGCAGCGAACTCCGTACCGGTGGTAGCGAACTCCGTACCGGTGGTAGCGAACTCCGTACCGGTGGCAGCGAACTCCGTACCGGTGGTAGCGAACTCCGTACCGGTGGTAGCGAACTCCGTACCGGTGGTAGCGAACTCCGTACCGGTGGCAGCGAACTCCGTACCGGTGGCAGCGAACTCCGTACCGGTGGCAGCAAGCTTCCCCCTAGCACCCCACCCCGTCAGCACTGGACGAAGAGGCAGAACTCTGGTTCACCTTAGTGAGCCGAGCGCTACGTGGGACTGGCCGTCCTCCGTGGTGTGTGTAAACTAATCACGGTATTGTTGCACTTGACGGCACGAGAGTGGGGGGGGGGGATGGGGACTTGAGTTGCAATCGCCTAAATGCACCTGCATGGTTGACAGCTAGCTCCTGGTCCCCGCCTTATGTAATGTCGGTTGTTTAATACCAGGCTCCAGATTCTTATGTAACCCATGTTTACCATGCAGTGTGTTGAGTTTGCCTCAAGAGCCTCTGCTTCTAAAACATCAGCACATGTTCTCTTGCGGTAGACTAGTACTACCCGACATCCACGGATAGGCTTCCCTCAATGTTCTCTCGTTTAAGTGTTCATTCTGTGGCTAGTAACTGGGTGGGAGTAGGGTGAAGCAGCAGTGTGAAGCAGCAGTGTGAAGCAGCAGTGTGAAGCAGCAGTGTGAAGCAGTAGTGTGAAGCAGTAGGGTGAAGCAGCAGTGTGAAGCAGCAGTGTGAAGCAGCAGTGTGAAGCAGTAGTGTGAAGCAGTAGGGTGAAGCAGCAGTGTAAAGCAGTAGTGTGAAGCAGTAGGGTGAAGCAGCAGTGTGAAGCAGCAGTGTGAAGCAGCAGTGTGAAGCAGTAGTGTGAAGCAGCAGTGTGAAGCAGCAGTGTGAAGCAGTAGTGTGAAGCAATAGTGTGAAGCAGTAGTGTGAAGCAGCAGTGTGAAGCAGTAGTGTGAAGCAGTAGTGTGAAGCAGCAGTGTAAAGCAGTAGTGTGAAGCAGCAGAGTGAGGCAGCAGTGTGAGGTAGCAGAGTGAAGCAGCAGAGTGAGGCAGCAGTGTGAGGTAGCAGAGTGAAGCAGCAGAGTGAGGCAGCAGTGTTAAGCAGCAGTGTGAAGCAGCAGAGCGAGGTAGCAGAGTGAAGCAGCAGTGTTAAGCAGCAGTGTGAAGCAGCAGAGCGAGGTAGCAGAGTGAAGCAGCAGTGTTAAGCAGCAGTGTGAAGCAGCAGAGCGAGGTAGCAGAGTGAAGCAGCAGTGTGAGGCAGCAGTGTGAAGCAGCAGTGAGAAGCAGCAGAGTGAGGCAGCAGAGTGAGGCAGCAGAGAACAACAATACAGCAGAGGTCTGCACGTCAACAACTCTGAGGATCAATGCCATACACTTCTCCCTGAAGTTGTTGACACTATGGTTTAAATTGTACATCATGGTGGCACACTTTGTACTTCCGCTGAGTGCCATTATTCAGTGTAAAGCAGCGTGGCACTCCCTCACTCGCTGTGGGACCGTCTCCCTCTGGCACTAACACTGCTGGTTCTACTATATCACTGAATAACAATGGTAATGCAACTCTGTGACGCTCACTGGCTCACTGTGGCACTAGGCAAGTGTGGCACTGTTAAACCTGTATATCAAGACACGTACAAGTCGAAAATCTCAGTTGGATTTCCTTAGAGTTTCTGCATGACAAACCATCCTGCGAGATGGGGGACAGGTATGACTGCTATCTTGTTCACACTCGTGTTCTTTGTGATATCAAAGGTCTGCAAAAGGCCCCAAGGCACTTGTATACAGAGAGCTGCTCGCATTGGTGGGAGAGTTATTAGCAGGCCAGAACGCTCGCCAGCAAGAGTGACTGCCAGACTCAGGTTGTGCAACCGTTGACCCGAGGACGACGGCGGCGCGTCTCTGACAATCACGAGCACTCCACGTGTAGTTGAGATGTTAGAAGGAACTGGGTCATGATCGCCCGTCCTCTCAGGTCTCGTGTGATGGTCGCAGTCCTCTCAGGTCTCGTGTGATGGTCGCTCGTCCTCTCAGGTCTCGTGTGATGGTCGCTCGTCCTCTCAGGTCTCGTGTGATGGTCGCTCGTCCTCTCAGGTCTCGTGTGATGGTCGCTCGTCCTCTCAGGTCTCGTGTGATGGTCGCAGTCCTCTCAGGTCTCGTGTGATGGTCGCTCGTCCTCTCAGGTCTCGTGTGATGGTCGCTCGTCCTCTCAGGTCTCGTGTGATGGTCGCTCGTCTTCTCAGGTCTCGTGTGATGGTCGCTTGTCCTCTCAGGTCTCGTGTGATGGTCGCTCGTCCTCTCAGGTCTCGTGTGATGGTCGCTCGTCTTCTCAGGTCTCGTGTGATGGTCGCTTGTCCTCTCAGGTCTCGTGTGATGGTCGCTCGTCCTCTCAGGTCTCGTGTGATGGTCGCTCGTCCTCTCTGGTCTCGTGTGATGGTCGCTCGTCCTCTCAGGTCTCGTGTGATGGTCGCTCGTCCTCTCAGGTCTCGTGTGATGGTCGCTCGTCCTCTCAGGTCTCGTGTGATGGTCGCTCGTCCTCTCAGGTCTCGTGTGATGGTCGCTCGTCTTCTCAGGTCTCGTGTGATGGTCGCTTGTCCTCTCAGGTCTCGTGTGATGGTCGCTCGTCCTCTCAGGTCTCGTGTGATGGTCGCTCGTCTTCTGAGGTCTCGTGTGATGGTCGCTCGTCCTCTCAGGTCTCGTGTGATGGTCGCTCGTCCTCTCAGGTCTCGTGTGATGGTCGCTCGTCCTCTCAGGTCTCGTGTGATGGTCGCTCGTCCTCTCAGGTCTCGTGTGATGGTCGCTCGTCCTCTCAGGTCTCGTGTGATGGTCGCTCGTCCTCTCAGGTCGAGGAAGGTCGTCCCTGAGAATTCAATTGTAATGAATTCATTCCTGTCTTGATTCTACCGACCAGGCAGCCGGGTCAGAGACCGGGCCGCCGGAACATTGATCCTGAGAACCACCTCAAGGTAACCTTGAGATGGTCCCTAGAACAAGGGACCAGTCTAATTGGCACTTAACGAGACCAAGTGCCAAATAGACTTCATATTGAACCCTTACTTTTCAATGTTGATATTTTGCAACATTCGCCACTCCGTAAAGAAGTCAACTGTTTTGCCCAATCAGAAACGTACAAACCCCAGCAACCCACCTAACCTATCGCGGTCCACGTATAGAAAACGCCAATATCGCGGTGCTTTTATCACTAGTACGTTCCAATTGTAACGGTTTGGTTAATTCCGTTGAAAAAAGACAACGTATTACGAAAGAAAACGGGCTGGTAGGCAGTGAATGGAGGACTGGTGAATATTGCCAACGTGGAGTGCCAGTGAGTGCCAGTGGGAAGTATAGGCACGGTCGAGGCACTATAGTGGGCAGAGAAATGCACACCACTATAGCAGTTAGTAAGATGCTCTACAGGAAGTGTGGGGGGGGGGAAGGCACTCTAGTTGAATGATGGGCGTGGCACAGTTGGGTAGTGAGAAGGCGTGGCCCTGCTGCTGAATGGCACTGGTGATGGGCGTGGCACTCTGGTCGTAATGAGATGTATAGTATTGGTGGTAATTACCCTGGTGAGGCCAGGACCTGGCACTGGTACATGACGATGGTGGGGACCTGGCACTGGTAGATGACGATGGTGGGGACCTGGCACTGGTACATGACGATGGTGGGGACCTGGCACTGGTAGATGACGATGGTGGGGACCTGGCACTGGTAGATGACGATGGTGGGGACCTGGCACTGGTACATGACGATGGTGGGGACCTGGCACTGGTAGATGACGATGGTGGGGACCTGGCACTGGTAGATGACGATGGTGGGGACCTGTCACTGGTAGATGACAATGGTGCGTGATGACTGGAGAATCTCTGCCAGCAACAACCACTCCTCACCACACAAAACAACTACCACAATCGACCAGACCCGACCCCCTAGACCCCTAGACAACCAGTGCCAAGCTAAATGGTGATCACTGCTATAGCGAGCGTTCAAGAAGCGTCTGAGTCACCATGAATACCATTACAAACAGCAGAACTGCTTCCGAACCCTTCAGTGACCCTGAGGGGTCGAGTATTCATAGAGTCCGTGGCCAAGTATTCGTAGAGTCCGTGGCCAAGTATTCATAGAGTCCGTGGCCAAGTATTCGTAGAGTCCGTGGCCAAGTATTCGTAGAGTCCGTGGCCAAGTATTCATAGAGTCCGTGGCCAAGTATTCATAGAGTCCGTGGCCAAGTATTCATAGAGTCCGTGGCCAAGTATTCGTAGAGTCCGTGGCCAAGTATTCGTAGAGTCCGTGGCCAAGTATTCGTAGAGTCCGTGGCCAAGTATTCATAGAGTCCGTGGCCAAGTATTCGTAGAGTCCGTGGCCAAGTATTCATAGAGTCCGTGGCCAAGTATTCATAGAGTCCGTGGCCAAGTATTCATAGAGTCCGTGGTCAAGTATTCATAGAGTCCGTGGCCAAGTATTCATAGAGTCCGTGGCCAAGTATTCATAGAGTCCGTGGTCAAGTATTCATAGAGTCCGTGGCCAAGTATTCGTAGAGTCCGTGGCCAAGTATTCATAGAGTCCGTGGCCAAGTATTCGTAGAGTCCGTGGCCAAGTATTCACAGAGTCCGTGGCCAAGTATTCGTAGAGTCCGTGGCCAAGTATTCATAGAGTCCGTGGCCAAGTATTCATAGAGTCCGTGGCCAAGTATTCATAGAGTCCGTGGTCAAGTATTCATAGAGTCCGTGGCCAAGTATTCATAGAGTCCGTGGCCAAGTATTCATAGAGTCCGTGGTCAAGTATTCATAGAGTCCGTGGCCAAGTATTCATAGAGTCCGTGGCCAAGTATTCATAGAGTCCGTGGCCAAGTATTCATAGAGTCCGTGGCCAAGTATTCATAGAGTCCGTGGCCAAGTATTCATAGAGTCCGTGGCCAAGTATTCATAGAGTCCGTGGCCAAGTATTCATAGAGTCCGTGGCCAAGTATTCATAGAGTCCGTGGCCAAGTATTCATAGAGTCCGTGGCCAAGTATTCATAGAGTCCGTGGCCAAGTATTCATAGAGTCCGTGGTCAAGTATTCATAGAGTCCGTGGCCAAGTATTCGTAGAGTCCGTGGCCAAGTATTCGTAGAGTCCGTGGCCAAGTATTCGTAGAGTCCGTGGCCAAGTATTCATAGAGTCCGTGGCCAAGTATTCATAGAGTCCGTGGCCAAGTATTCATAGAGTCCGTGGTCAAATATTCATAGAGTCCGTGGCCAAGTATTCATAGAGTCCGTGGCCAAGTATTCGTAGAGTCCGTGGCCAAATATTCATAGAGTCCGTGGCCAAGTATTCATAGAGTCCGTGGCCAAATATTCATGGAGTCCGTGGCCAAGTATTCATAGAGTCCGTGGCCAAGTATTCGTAGAGTCCGTGGCCAAATATTCATAGAGTCCGTGGCCAAGTATTCATAGAGTCCGTGGCCAAGTATTCGTAGAGTCCGTGGCCAAGTATTCATAGAGTCCGTGGCCAATTATTCATAGAGTCCGTGGCCAAGTATTCATAGAGTCCGTGGCCAAGTATTCATAGAGTCCGTGGCCAAGTATTCATAGAGTCCGTGGCCAAGTATTCATAGAGCCTGGGGTCAAGACGCGATAAAATATGAGTATTATTGAGTAATACATGAATACTACAGGTATACAGAGACACTCTCTGTATACCTGTATACAGAGGTATACCTGTATAGGTATACACACCGTGGTGCTACACTCCACATTGATACAAGGACAGTTACCAACACCTCTGCCCCCCCCCCTCCCCCCCCGCTGTCACCCGCACTCCACTGTTTCCAAGTTCTTTCACTCAATTGTTGGACGGCGTCGGGCGGCGTTGACGGCGTCGGACTGCTTCTTCGGGCGGCGTTTACGGCGTCGAACTGCTTGTTCGGGTAGCGTTGACAGCGTCGGACTGCTTGTTCGGGTAGCGTTGACAGCGTCGGACTGCTTGTTCGGGTAGCGTTGACAGCGTCGGACTGCTTGTTCGGGTGTCGTTGACAGACTGACCAAAGACCGCGCCGCAAGGGGGCGCCATTCCCAGAATCATCAACAGGTTGGCAATAAGGAACAACGACAAACACAATATATTAGTTTCCCCCTAAAGATCTGTCGTCGTCCAAACGCGTGAGCTTGTCAAGGAGTCTGGCACCTGTACCGTCAAGGAGTCTGGCACCTGTACCGTCAAGGAGTCTGGCACCTGTACCGTCAAGGAGTCTGACGCCTGTACCGTCAAGGAGTCTAGCACCTGTACCGTCAAGGAGTCTGGCACCTGTACCGTCAAGGAGTCTGGCACCTGTACCGTCAAGGAGTCTGACGCCTGTACCGTCAAGGAGTCTGACGCCTGTACCGTCAAGGAGTCTGACGCCTGTACCGTCAAGGAGTCTGACGCCTGTACCGTCAAGGAGTCTGGCACCTGTACCGTCAAGGAGTCTGACGCCTGTACCGTCAAGGAGTCTGGCACCTGTACCGTCAAGGAGTCTGACGCCTGTACCGTCAAGGAGTCTGGCGCCAGATAATGTCCCCATGATACACACACACACACACACACACACACACACACACACACACACACACACACACACACACACACACATATGATATACACACATGATATATGTAAATGATCTCCCAGAGGGTATAGAATCGTTTCTCTCAATGTTTGCCGATGATGCAAAAATTATGAGGAGGATTGAAACTGAGGACGATAGTAGGAGGCTACAAGACGACCTAGACAGACTGAGTGAATGGTCCAACAAATGGCTGTTGAAGTTCAACCCGAGTAAATGCAAAGTAATGAAACTAGGCAGTGGAAACAGGAGGCCAGACACAGGATACAGAATAGGAGATGAAGTACTTAATGAAACGGACAGAGAGAAAGATCTAGGAGTTGATATCACACCAAACCTGTCTCCTGAAGCCCACATAAAAAGGATAACATCTGCGGCATATGCGAGGCTGGCTAACATCAGAACAGCGTTCAGGAACCTGTGTAAGGAATCATTCAGAATCTTGTACACCACATATGTAAGACCAATCCTGGAGTATGCAGCCCCAGCATGGAGCCCGTACCTTGTCAAGCACAAGACGAAGCTGGAAAAAGTCCAAAGGTATGCCACTAGACTAGTCCCAGAACTAAGAGGCATGAGTTACGAGGAAAGGCTGCGGGAAATGCACCTTACGACACTGGAAGACAGAAGAGTAAGGGGAGATATGATCACAACCTACAAAATCCTCAGAGGAATCGACCGGGTAGACAAGGACAAACTATTCAACACTGGGGGGACGCGAACAAGGGGACACAGGTGGAGACTGAGTACCCACATGAGCCACAGAGACGTCAGAAGGAACTTTTTCAGTGTCAGAGTAGTTAACGGATGGAATGCATTAGGCAGTGATGTGGTGGAGGCTGACTCCATACACAGTTTCAAGTGTAGATATGATAGAGCCCAGTAGGCTCGGGAATCTGTACACCAGTTGATTGACAGTTGAGAGGCGGGACCAAAGAGCCAAAGCTCAACCCCCGCAAGCACAAATAGGTGAGTACAAATAGGTGAGTACACACACACACACACACCAAAAAGTGTGTGTGGGGGGGGGGTGCCAGAGTGCCTGGCACACACCTGCCCGGTTCCCGCCACCGCCCTGATCCACCCCTCACCTCGCCCACTCCCTCACTAAATCCTACAAAAGCTGGCATTTTATACACACCATAATACGCTCGACAACAGCCCCCTTCTCCTCTCACACACCACCAATTGTGGCAGCGGTAACACTGGCTTACACACACACACACACACACACACACACACACACACACACACACACCACACACACACACACACACACACACACACACACACACACAAAAGTATGCCTTTTAACGACAGAATGTGAGGGGCGTGTTCCCCTCTCTCACCTACCCTACTCTCACAGCCAGACTCCCTCTCTTCAATCCTTACTTAATCCTGAAAAGAATTTTGTTTCGACAATTTTAGCTGACACAGTCCTTGATCTGCTTTTGTGACTCCCTACACCACCTGTGGGTCTCCAGTGGTGTCCCTACACCACCTGTGGACCTCCAGTGGTGCCCCACACCAGCTGTGGGTCTCCAGTGGTGTCTCACACCACCTGTGGGTCTCCAGTGTGTCCCCACACCACCTGTGGACCTCCGGTGGTGCCCCACACCAGCTGTGGGTCTCCAGTGGTGTCCCACACCACCTGTGGGTCTCCAGTGGTGTCCCCACACCACCTGTGGACCTCCAGTGGTGCCCCCACACCACCTGTGGACCTCCGGTGGTGCCCCACACCACCTGTGGGCCTCCAGTGGTGTCCCTACACCACCTGTGGACCTCCAGTGCTGCCCCACACCACCTGTGGACCTCCAGTGCTGCCCCACACCACCTGTGGACCTCCAGTGGTCAAACGTTGTCAAACCAGTGTTGCAGGAGAGAACATGCAGACGGTGTTTACTCGAACTCTCTCTTAATAATACAGATGTAACATCTTTCTCGCGCGGTCTACCAGATAGTTCGTCTGTCAGCGTTGAAACCGTCATTATTAGACGCATCTCCTGCTTTCGTGCTGTTACATTTCTTAAAGAGGCTTGTTCAGCTGCCTCTTGAAACTCCCCCACAGTCACCCCAGCATAGACCTGGTGGTGGCAGGGTGAGGAGCAGCGGAGAGGCGTGGCCTCGTGCAGGGACCTGTGGAGTGTGCTGGGGCGCCTCTAACTTTACTCTGGGATAATATTGCATTATCTGACACGCCCCTCCCTACACTAAACACTCTCTGCATTACTGTAAACACCTTCCCTGCTTAATGTATCTTCCTCATTGTGACCCGTCTTCCTTAAACTACACTGCAACCATCTTAACTATACGATTTCATTCTCCTTAGCAATCTTCCCTACCCTTCACCAAAGATTCCCTAACCTTCACCACCTTCCCTACCCTTCACCACAGATTCCCTACCCTTCACCACCTTCCCTACCCTTCACCACCTTCCCTACCCTTCACCACCTTCCCTACCCATCACCACCTTCCCTACCCTTCACCACCTTCCCTACCCTTCACCACCTTCCCTACCCTTCACCACAGATTCCCTACCCTTCACCACCTTCCCTACCCTTCACCAAAGATTCCCTAACCTTCACCACCTTCCCTACCCTTCACCACAGATTCCCTACCCTTCACCCACCTTCCCTACCCTTCACCACCTTCCCTACCCTTCACCACCTTCCCTACCCTTCACCACAGATTCCCTACCTTCACCACCTTCCCTACCCTTCACCACCTTCCCTACCCTTCACCACCTTCCCTACCTTCACACAGATTCCCTACCCTTCACCACCTTCCCTACCCTTCACCAAAGATTCCCTAACCTTCACCACCTTCCCTACCCTTCACCAAAGATTCCCTAACCTTCAACCACCTTCCCTACCCTTCACCACCTTCCCTACCCTTCACCACAGATTCCCTACCCTTCACCACCTTCCCTACCCTTCACCACCTTCCCTACCCTTCACCAAAGATTCCCTAACCTTCACCACCTTCCCTACCCTTCACCACCTTCCCTACCCTTCACACCTTTCCTATTCCTTCTCTTGCCCTTCATCCAGGTAATCTTAGTGAGGATGGTGCCTTATTTAGCGAGATTGGAAATTACTAGGCTTCGCTATTCCATGCAACGGGGAAAGCGGGTTATGGGGGTGCGATCCCGACCCGCTAATGACCATCCCCGCATACAGACCAGTCACCATGCAAAGCTTGGCAGGGGGGGGGGGGTATCCTCAACCGTCTGGCTCTCAACCTCGAACTCTCTCTTTAATACAGATGTAACATCTTTCTCGTGTCTACCAGATAGTTCGGATGTCAGCGTTGAAACCGTCATTATTAGACGCATCTCCTGCTTCGTGCAGGTCTGCGTTCAATCCCCGACCGTTGAAGTAGTTTGGCACCATTCCTTCCCCCCGTCCCATCCCAAATCCTTATCCTGACCCCTGCCCAGTGCTATATAGTCGTAATGACTTGCTTTGATGAAGGGCGGGGGGGGGGGGGTATCTTGAGGTTATCTTGAGATGATTTCGGGGCTTTAGTGTCCCCGCGGCCCGGTCCTCGACCAGCCTCCACCCCCCAGGAAGCAGCCCGTGACGCTGACTAACACCCAGGTACCTATTTTACCGCTAGGTAACAGGGGCATAGGATGAAAAAACTCTGCCCATTGTTTCTCGCCGGCGCCCGGATCGACCCCGGGACCACAGGATCACACGTCCAGTGTGCTGTCCGCTCGGCTGACCGGCTCCCTGGATAAAGTGGAAACAGGATAAAGAAACTGTAAAGAAATACTCGCACCCTGTACGAGTCGAACCACAAATCGAATGCACAGAAAGAGGAAGTTGGGGAAGCCACCTCTATACACAACTTTTAAGATTGGATAGACGAATGCTAGTGAAGTTCAAATGACGTACACACCAGATACAGCAGGCAAAGCAGGCGGGGCGTAAGAGCTAGACCTTACTTCCCTATAGCCACTTAGGCAAGCCCTCAGAACATCCACCATTAGGCAAGCAGTGTTAGGCAAGCACCCCCTCGACGTAGTTCCATTAGGAGACCATCTGGGAGGCCATCTGTGCAGGAGACCATCTGGGAGGCCATCTGTGCAGGAGACCACCTGGGAGACCATCGGTGCAGGAGACCACCTGGGAGACCATCGGTGCAGGAGACCACCTGGGAGACCATCGGTGCAGGAGACCACCTGGGAGACCATCGGTGCAGGAGACCACCTGGAGACCATCTGTGCAGGAGACCATCTGGGAGACCATCGGTGCAGGAGACCACCTGGGAGGCCATCTGTGCAGGAGACCATCTGGGAGGCCATCGGTGCAGGAGACCACCTGGGAGACCATCTGTGCAGGAGACCATCTGGGAGACCATCGGTGCAGGAGACCACCTGGGAGGCCATCTGTGCAGGAGACCATCTGGGAGGCCATCTGTGCAGGAGAACCACCTGGGAGGCCATCGGTGCAGACCACCTGGGAGACCATCGGTGCAGGAGACCATCTGGGAGGCCATCGGTGCAGGAGACCACCTGGGAGACCATCTGTGCAGGAGACCATCTGGGAGACCATCTGTGCAGGAGACCATCTGTGAGGCCATCTGTGCAGGAGATGAGGCCATCTCCAGAGATCACAACACAGGTAAATAAAAGTCAGCTGGATCCTCTCAACCCATCCAGCTCTCATCTCTCTCTACTCCACCTCATTTACATTTGACAATTTGTCTTTCCTGTCAAATGCTGGCGAGGTGTGTCTGTCTGTCTGTCTGTCTGACTGTCCATCCTCCCTCCTGCTCTCCCTCCCTCCCCAAACTAGCAGTTACTAGTATTAGTCCTAGCGTTGCTACACTGCGGGACCCACTGAAAGAATTACCACTCCTGTTGCTAGCAGTGAATCTTACTGGTGTGTTTGCTTGCAGACCATTGCAAAAGTTTATACATCATTTGCACATCATGTATAAATGATGTCGAGATGATGTATACATACAGCATTTATTAAGAGGGGAGGGGAAGGTTCTATGCTGGTGTGGGTTTCATGGGGGACAGGAAGACTGGAATAAGGGGTTTTTTACACACACAATCAGAATAGCCTGATGCCTCAACTGAACAAATCCACAAGGACCATGACGAGGGTTCGAATCTACGTCCGAGAGGATCCCAGACGCGTCTTAATCGACTGAGCTACGACATGGTCAAAAGAATTGCAACCGGGAAATCCACTTGACGTATCACGGATCCCCCGAGTCTCAGTACTGGTAGCGCTCGAAACAACACTGAAGTAGACAGCTTAATTGTTGACCAGACCACAACACACTAAAGGTGAAGGGACGACGACGTTTCGGTTCGTCCTGGACCATTCTCAAGTCACTCGCAATCGACTTAAGAATGGTCCAGGACGGACCGAAACATCGTCGTCCCTTCACCTTCTAGTGTGTGGTTCTGGTCAACATAGACAGCTTAATTATTTCTGACTCCCTTTCCTCACTACGAGCAATAAACAGTTTGCAATCCAGTAATAACGTGCTTGTCTTGGAAGCTAGACGTAGATATATAAGAATACTTAGCAAGAGGGTAAATATAAAAATGTTGTGGATTCCTTCTCACATTGGCCTGCAGGAACATGACAAAGTTGACGCCCTTGCTAAGGCTGCAGTAAATAAAGACAGTATTGAACGGAATCTTGAGTTATCAAATAGGGCCCTTAAAAGTGTCATTAGACGAGAACTCCTGGATGGATTTGAAGAATGGAGAACTGTGCAAACTGGAACTAGCAGGTCCATTGTTCATCACAATGAAATGTGTGAAGTAAAACATGTGTATGGGGCAAGTAACAAAGTCAGTAGACTAACAGATGTTGTCACAGCTCGTATAAGACTTGGTTACAAGTATCTCTGGCAGTTCGGCTTGTATAGGGATCTAGATGAAGTAAAGTGTAAGTGTGTGGACAAAGACAGGGACACACACCGAACACTATATCTTGGATTGTAGTAAAATTGAGCCATTTAGAGATAAATCTAAGCTCACTCCGTATGATATGGCAACCTATCTTATTACCATGGATAAATTACCTGAAATCCTTGCATTATATCCATATTTCGCTTTCCAGTAGATGAACGACATATGAGATTAAGAAACAAGTAGTGTATGTGAGGACTAAAATAATAAACAGAAGCTCCCCTATGACTATCTCCATTGGTCAAACTATTATATATTAGCGATAAGACCCACCATTAATGTATAATGACTTACTGTAATATATAA
>WNGS01006698.1:0-10763 GCA_020271785.1 Procambarus virginalis
AACTTAATATTAACTTAATAATAGAATATGAGTGCATATATTGTACTGCATTACTCCTTGTAATGATCCTCATATTACTGAGGATCATTACTCCTTGTAATAATCCTCATATTGTGCTTCAATAATCCAATGTATAACCCTGAGATGTTTTCCTAATTGTATTTAGGATTCCTTGTTCATTATTGTATTGTGTATTGTTATTATTGTGTATTGTTCTGATCTGCTTTTGTGTCGAAAATTCTTGCATCGTACCTGTAAATTTTTTTTTCACAATTTTACTGTAATTATCCTGCTTAAAATCATCTGTACTTGTAAAACACTTTTAAACACTTTTTATCAATTTTACTCCTAATTATTTCTCTAAAACTTGTTTGTTTAAGGATTTGCTCAAAGATTAGTTTATAAGGACTTGCCCGAAATGCTATATATATCTAGTGGCTTTACAAGATTGTAATTCCAACTTAAACTCTATGTTGTCTCTTAACCCCCAATGTACGTTCTTGTATATATATATAAATAAATAAAATAAATAAATAAATAAATAACTAGGGATCGAGGCATTAATGCGCAGTACGTGCTTCCCTCACCTGTGACGTCACAGCGCCATCTGACGACACCATAAACACAGGCGGCCATTTTATGTTCCACCAAGATTAAAGTTTTTTTTTTTTAAATTTTGCCCCGAGTGTCGAGTTTGCAGCGCCCCAATGTGTTCGCAATAGAATGTTCTACAAGAACATATGTATAAAATGTCACACAAGGATGCGTTAAACTGTCCGCAAATGAACAACTATACATAGATCACTAGCCGTGAGCTCCAAACAGCGACGAAATGTTTCTATTCTTTTCAGGGTTGTAAACTCCACACTTATTCTACAGCATTAAATTTGGTATCACTGAAATCGCAATAAAATTCCCTACACGTACATATGCATATAAATGTAGAATCATGATCGCGCCCATCCTCAAGAGTGTGGGAAGTGGGTGAAGTGTTACCCGTTACCGCACATCGACGAAATTAGTATTGAAAAGTTTATTCTTTTCACTGTCCTGACCTTAATTTTCAAAGTACATATTTCATTTTTGTGCCAATGTGTTCGCAATAAAATGTTCTACAAGGACATATGTATAAAATGTCACACAAGGATGCGTTAGACCGGCAACAAAGAAAAAAACCTACGTCGATTAATTACACTCGTCGTGTCAACAATACAATAGTCTTACCACGAAAATCCAATCCAATGCCGTTTTCTCTATGCTATGTGACTATTAGAGAAAACAAAAATTGTATGGCAAACATGTTCATAGTATCTCCAAGTCATTGCAAATAGACATGTTATCTTGAGTGAGCTTGCAAGAATGAATATTGGTGGTCGGCTTCTTTGTTGGATCAGGGGTTACTTATCCAACAGGAAGTCATCTGTATTTTTCCAGGGGCATAGGAGTGTAACAAGAGACTTTGAACTAGGTACCCCGCAGGGTGGTGTCCTCAGTCCTACCTTATTTAATATCTTAATAAACACGCTGTTAAACTCTATACCGAGCAAACCCAACGTCCCCATCATTAGCTATGCTGATGATATAATGATACACACCCCTGGGTATGCTAACACGCAGAACACTCTTAACTCTGTATTAGACTCATGTCAGGATCTAGGTTTAATTATCTCAGCAGAGAAAACAAAGATACTAAATCGGCGCCCATCCAGGCAGGGAGGAGCTGTTCGCAAGATGAAACTGTCTGGTGGCTTCCAGCTTGACTATGTAAACAGATTCAAATACCTTGGCCTTGAGGTGCCACTGTATGGGCCTGTTGTATTCAGACTCTGTCGTCAGTATAAAGAGAGGCTCCGAGCTCTCAAGGCTGTTGCAGGTTATCACTCAGGCTATGGTGCCAATGTCAGAATTGTCAAAATGATATACCTTGCATACATCAGATCTTTAGTGGATTATGCTGCACCTCTGCTTGTTTTGATGCCTGAAAGAAAGCTTGGAGGGCTTGAAAAATTGCAGAACGAAGCCTTGAGGATAATCCTTGGGTGCCCTCGTACCACAAAGATACTTAATATGAGAAAGGAACTTAATATTCTGAGCGTTGTTGATCGTGGTACTGAAATTAACTGTCAAATTGGTATAAAAATGCTTAGGCTAACTCATCCTACTCCTTGCACAGAAGCCCTTCAGAATTACTTTATTGAAGATCAGCACTGTTCCAAATGGATAACAAAAACTGGAACTCAACTCAGAATGTATCAGATTCATGATTTGTACCAAGAGAAACAACAACGGCATTTTCCTGCACCGTGGGAGGTTACACCCTTTCCAGTTTTAATCCCTCCCTTTCCACCCAAGAAGCAAATTAGAGATCAGCCCAAGCTTCGTCTTGAGGCAAAGCTCAACGCCTTAAGCCATATTGATGCTGTGTCCACAGAGCATTCTCTCTCTCAAATCATATACACTGATGGTTCCCTACACCGCACCACGGGTGCAGCTGGAAGCGCAGTTGTTCTGACAATGGGCGATGGCTTGTACTTTGAGTGGGGAGTCCGTATAAACAACTGGGCCTCTACCCTTCAGACTGAACTATTTGCCTTGATCCTTGCACTGAAATGTGTACAAGTCTGCAAACTTGATACATTAATTGTAAGTGACTCCTTATCATCCTTAAATGCTCTTAACTCTTTAAGACATAACTGTAACATGCTCGTGTCCGAAGCTAGACACAAATACAACAATATTATTAAGGATGGTAACAGAGTCCATTTCATGTGGTCTCCATCTCATGTTGGCCTCCGAATGCATGATAGAGCTGATAAGTTAGCCAAAGAATCTGCCTTTAAAGGAGCCGTTGAGTTTAACCTTGGATTGTCAATGAGCAATCTGAGAGCAGCAGTACAGTACACCGAGAACTTCAACAAGATCTTGTAGATCTGAGACAAAGTGAAATTGACACCAGTAATTCCATCTATCATCACACTATCATGCAAGAGGAGCCCCATATCTATTGATCATCCAATAAAATCAGCAGACTTCTAGATGTTACTGCTGCTCGGCTTAGACTCGGTTACAAGTATCTCTGGGAATTCTCATTATCTGCTGATGTAGACCTGACCAAATGTAAACTGTGTCAACAAAATTATTCCCACACCCTCCGTCACTATGTGATGGAGTGCGAAAACATACGTGAATTTAGAGACAATTCTATTACCAATGTTCCAGCGATATGTAAATATTTCATTCAAAATGATCTGCTACCAGAAATTCTAGCCAAATATCCCCAGTTTGCTAACTGTAGGTAGTAACTGAGTGATTGTAACCTATCCACCGCTACCCACTGGATGGGGGGCGGTGCATGTGCAGGACAAACATATAAATTGTGACACAAAGGGGAATATTAATAAGGGTAGAGTTGACTAAATGTAAACTCTGTCAGCAGAACTATTCGCATACTTTGCGTCATTATATAATGGAATGTGAAAAAATCTCGGAATTTAGAGATAACACCATCAATAATGTCCAAGAAATGTGTAAGTACTTCATTCATAATGATGTGCTGCCCGAAATCTTAGCGAAGTATCCAGCATTTGCTTACTGTAGGTAATGCATGCACATGACTGTAAAGCTGCCGCCCAGTTGAGTGGGTGTGGAGCACATGACTTTAAAGCTGCCGCCCAGTTGGGTGGGTGTGGAGCACATGACTGTAAAGCTGCCGCCCAGTTGGGTGGGTGTGGAGCACATGACTGTAAAGCTGCCGCCCAGTTGGGTGGGTGTGGAGCACATGACTGTAAAGCTGCTGCCCAGTTGGGTGGGTGTGCAGCACATGACTGTAAAGCTGCCGCCCAGTTGGGTGGGTGTGGAGCACATGACTGTAAAGCTGCCGCCCAGTTGGGTGGGTGTGGAGCACATGACTGTAAAGCTGCCGCCCAGTTGGGTGGGTGTGGAGCACATGACTGTAAAGCTGCTGCCCAGTTGGGTGGGTGTGGAGCACATGACTGTAAAGCTGCCGCCCAGTTGGGTGGGTGTGGAGCACATGACTGTAAAGCTGCCGCCCAGTTGGGTGGGTGTGGAGCACATGACTGTAAAGCTGCCGCCCAGTTGGGTGGGTGTGGAGCACATGACTGTAAAGCTGCCGCCCAGTTGAGTGGGTGTGGAGCACATGACTGTAAAGCTGCCGCCCAGTTGGGTGGGTGTGGAGCACATGACTGTAAACCTGCCGCCCAGTTGGGTGGGTGTGGAGCACATGACTGTAAAGCTGCCGCCCAGTTGGGTGGGTGTGGAGCACATGACTGTAAAGCTGCCGCCCAGTTGGGTGGGTGTGGAGCACATGACTGTAAAGCTGCCGCCCAGTTGGGTGGGTGTGCAGCAAGACTAGTAACTGTGTGACTCACTATAGATGTAAAGTGCCTTGTATAGTGACTGTTGTGAGCCTCTTGTTGACCACTTGCGACACAGAGATTATTGATGTGTGTATTTGTGTGGTTATTGTGTGGTGATTATAAATATGTATGTGTATGTATATATGTATATGTATATATATATATATCTATATATATATATATATATATATATATATATCTATATATATATATATATACATGTATGTAGAATGACATGTGTACATGTATATACATTATTATTATTTTGTAACTAGCGTTAAAAATTGTTATTTGCTTAGCTAAACGAACTAGAGGGTTCAGTTCCTGAACCGATTATGTGCCTCTGTAATCCTTTACACCACCGCCCACGGGATGGGTATGGGGTGCATAATAAAGAAAGAAATGGAAATAATAGGGGTATGAAATGTATCAACATAAAACATTAATGTTAGTGGCCATCAGGTAAAATCAGGTTATTATTTGTAAAGAATTTAAATGAGTTAAACTAAATACGAACTTAATATATTTTGCTAACGCAAAAATATATTCCCGAGGTATGGTAATTTCAAATAAATATTTGATATAATTATTTGTAAAAAAAAAATTAATTTAGATTTTCGTATTGCTTGATAATATATAATAGCGTTTAGATAATGCTGGAGCTGGACATTCTTTAGGCTCGTTGCATTTTATGGTAGTCGCCGCCATTTTAGAACCGTGTGGAGACGGACGCCTGGTGGCTTATACACAAACTCCTGCTGCATCTCGATAGTTAGGGTAACTGTTTTCTTTTATTTGTTCTTAAAATGTGACGACTTTTTATACCGAAAATATACCAATTACTGAATGCGGTGATGGGTCACATTTTGCACAAATACCCCCTTGCAGTTTTCACAATACCCCAAACATCCCAAATTCGACGCTTGAGCCATATTTTAGAGCCAAATTCTGGCTCTCTGCACGTATTTCTCAGTTTGAAATTACGACTTTTTATACCGAAAATATGCCAATTACTGAGAGCGGCGATGGGTCACATTTTGCCCAAACCCCCATGCAGTTTACAAAATATCCCAAACATCCCAAATTCGACGCTTGAGCAATATTTTGGAGCCAAATTTTGGCTCTCTGCACGTGTTCGCAGTTTGAAATAACGACTTTTTATACCGAAAATATGCCAATTACTCAAAGCGGCGATGGATCACATTTTCCTCAAACCCTCCCTCTAGTTTTCAAAATATCCCAAACATCCCAAATTCGACGCTTGAGCAATATTTTGGAGCCTAATTCTGGCTCTCTGCACGTGTTCGCAGTTTTAATTTACGACTTTTTATACCGAAAATATGCCAATTGCTGAAAGCGGCGATGGATCACTTTTTGCCCAAACCCTCCCTGCAGTTTCCCAAATTTCCAAAACATCCCAAATTCGACGCTTGAGACATATTTAGGGAGCCAAATTCTGGCTCTCTGCACGTCTTCGCCGTTTAAAATTACGACTTTTTATAACGAAAATATGCCAATTACTGAGAGCGGCGATTGGTCACATTTTGCCCAAACCCTCTGCAGTTTTTAAAATATCTAAAACATCCCAAATTCGTACCTTGAGTCATGTTTTGGAGCAAAATTCTGGCTCTCAGCACGTATTCGTAGTTTGAAATTAAGATTTTTTATACCGAAAATATGCCAACTACTTAAAGCGGTGATGGGTCACATTTTGCCCAAACAACCCTGCAGATTTCAAAGTATCCCAAACATCCAAAATTCGACCCTTGAGCGATATTTTGAAGCCAAATTCTGGCTCTCTGCATGTATTCGCAGTTGGAAATTAAGATTTTTTATGTCGAAAATATGCCAATTACTGAGAGCGGTGATGGGTCACATTTTTCCCAAACACCCCTGCAATTTTCAAAGTATCCCATGCATTTCAAATTGGACGCTTGAGCCATATTTTGGAGCCAAATTCTGCCTCTCTGCACGTATTCCCATTTTGAAATTACGATTTTTTTTTACTGAAAATATGCCAATTACTGAAAGTGGCGATGGATCACTTTTTGCCCAAGTCCTCCCTGCAGTTTTCAAAATATCCCAAACATTCCAAATTCGATGCTTGAGCCATATTTTGGAGTCAAATTCTGGCTCTCTGCACGTATTCGCTGTTTGAAATTACGAATTTTTATACCGAAAACATGCCAATTACTGAGTGAGGCAATGGGTCACATTTTGCAAAAAAAAAAAACCTTCTGCAGTTTTCAAAATATCCCAAGCATCCCAAATTCGACGCTCGAGACATGTAGGAGCCAAATTCTGGCTCTCTGCACGTATTCGCAGTTTGAAATTACGACTGTTTATACCGAAAATATGTCAAAAACTGACTGCAGCGATGAGTCACATTTTGCCCAAATCCCCCCCCCCCTGCAATTTTCAAAATATCCCCAACATCCCAAATTCGAAGCTTGAGCCATATTTGGGAGCCAAATTCTGGCTCTCTGCACATATTCGCAGTTTGAAATGACGACTTTTTATACCGAAAATATGCCAATTACTGAGAGCGGCGATGGGTCACATTTTGCCCCCCCCCCTGCAGTTTTAAAACAAATCACAAACATCCCAAATTCGACCCTTGAGCCATAATTTGGAGCCAAATTCTGGCTCTCTTCACATATTCGCAGTTTGAAATTACGAATTTTTATACCGAAAATATGCCAATTACTGAGAGCAGCGATGGGTCATATTTTGCCTAATCCCCCACTGCAGTTTTCAAAATATCCCAAACATTCTAAATTCGACGATTGAGCTATATTTTGGAGCCAAATTCTGTCTCTCTGCACTTATTCGCAGTTTGAAATTACAAATTTTTATACCGTAAATATGCCAATTACTGAGAGCAGCGAGGGGTCACATTTTGCCGAAACCCCCCTGCAGTTTTAAAATATATCTCAAACATCCCCAATTCGACCCTGGAGCCATATTTTGGAGCCAAATTCTGGCTCTCAGCAAGTATTCGCAGTTTGAAATTACGAGTTTTTATACCCAAAATATGCCAATTACTGGAAGCGGCGATGGGTCTCATTTTGCCCAAACTCCCACTATAGTTTTCAAAATATCCCAAACATCCTAAATTCGAAGATTGAGCCATATTTTGGAGCCAAATTCTGGCTCTCTGCACGTATTCGCAGTTTGAAATGCCTCCTCCGCATCAGCTCTAATGTGGCTGAAACGTCGAAATATGCAATAAAAACAAGGTTTCTCTCCTAATCAATATCTTACTCGCTAATTTAACGAAGTACGAATAGTTGATTGAAAATATTGTATTTAATGTGAATTTGCAATTAATTACGAGTATACATCAGATTTGTTGCATATGTAATGAATTAATAACAATAAACTGGCAATCCTTAAAAACGTGGGAAAAATGACGAGATAGCCAATTATTCGTTCAAAATCACACAAATCAATGTGTTTTCATTAGAATTAATTAAAATGTTCCAGATTTTCCGTGTATGTTACAGAAAGAAGATGTACTGCAAAAACAGCTCTAATGCGGCTGAAACGTCGATATATACAATAAAAACAGGGTTTCTCTCCTAATCAATATCTTAGTCGCTATTGTAACGAGGTACGAATGGGTGATTGAAAATAATGTATTTAATGTAAATTTGCAATTAATTACGCGTATACATCAGATTTGTCGCATATGTACTGAATTAATAACAATAAACTGACTATCCGTATACTGGGTGTTGGGAGTTCTTAATGCATAACATATGCGACAAATCTGATAATTAATGCGTAATTAATTGCAAGATCACATTCAAAACATTATTTTCAATCAACCATTCGTACCTCGATAAATTAGCGAGTAAGATATTGATTAGGAAAGAAATCCTGTTTTTGTTGCACATTTCGACGTTTCAGCCGGATTAGAGCGGTTTTAGCTCTATTCAGACTAGTTGCCGTTGCCTCCTCCGCATCTGCTCTAATGCGGCTGAAACGTCGAAATATGCAATAAAAACAGGGTTTCTCTCCTAATCAATATCTTACTCGCTATTGTAACGAGGTACGAATGGTTGATTTAAATAATGTATTTAATGTGAATTTGCAATTAATTACGCGTATACATCAGATTCGTCGCATCTGTAATGAATTAATAACAATAAACTGACAATCCGTATCCAAGGGGAGAAACCCTGATTTTATTGCATATTTCGACGTTTTCAGCCGATTTAGAGCTGTTTTTTCAGTACATCGTCTTTCTGTACCATACACGGAAAATGTGGAACATTTTAGTTAATTCTAATGAAAACACATTGATTTGTGTGATTTGAACGAATAATGGACTATCTCGTCCTTTTTCTCACGTTTTTAAGGATTGCCAGTTAATTGTTTTTAATTCATTTCATATGCGACAAATCTGATGCATACGCGTTAATAATTGCAAATTCACATTAAATACATTATTTTCAATCAACCATTCGTACCTCGTAACAATAGCGACTAAGATATTGATTAGGAGGAAAACCCTGTTTTTATTGCATATTTCGACGTTTCAGCCACATTAGAGTTGATGCGGAGGAGGCAACGGCCACTTGTCTGATTACAGCTAAAACAGCTCTAATGCTGCTGAAACGTCGAAATATTCAATAAAAACAAGGTTTCTCTCCTAATCAATGTCCTACTCGCTACTTTACCAAGATATAAATGATTGATTGAAAATAATATATTTAATATGAATTTGCAAATAATTACGCGTATACATCAGATTTGTTGCATATGTAATGAATTAATAACAATAAACTGCAACCCTTAAAAACGTGGGAAATACGACGAGATAGTCCATTATTCGTTCAAATCACACAAATCAATGAGTTTTCATTAGAATTAACTAAAATGTTGCAGATTTTCCGTGTATGTTACAGAAACAAGATGTACTGCAAAAACAGCTCGAATGCGGCTGAAACGTCGAAATATGCCATAAAATCAGGGTTTCTCTCCTTCGATACGGATTGTCAGTTTATTGTTATTAATTCATTACATATGCGACAAATCTGATGTATACGCGTAATTAATTGCAAATTCACATTAAATACATTATTTTCAATCAACCATTCGTACCGCGTTAAATTAGCGAGTAAGATATTGAATAGGAGAGAAACCCTGTTTTTATTGCATATTTCGACGTTTCAGCCGGATTAGAGCGGTTTTAGCTCTAATCAGACAAGTTGCCGTTGCCTCCTTCGCATCAGCTCTAATGCGGCTGAAACGTCGAAACATGCAATAAAAACAGGGTTTCTCTCATGATCAATATATTACTCGCTATTTTAACGAGGTACGAATGGTTGATTGAATATATGTAGTGAATTAGTTCACTACATGCGAGAGCTTACTCCCGCCTTTTACCCGTTGGAGCTTTCTCCGTGCCAGAACATTGCTGGAGACTGTAGGATTTCCAACGGGTAAACGCCGGGAGTAAGCCCCCACTCTCGCATGTAGTAAACGAATTCACTACATATACGATATATATGATGCAAACTCGTATTTAATTGCAAATGCACATTTAATACATTATTTTCAATCAACCATTTGTATTTCGGTAAAGTAGCGAGTAGGAAATTGATTAGGCGAGAAACCTTGGTTTTATTGCATATTTCGACATTTTAGCCGCATTAGAGTTGTTTTAGCTCTAATCAGACTCCGCATCAGCTCTAATGCGGCTGAAACGTCGAAATATGCAATAAAAACAGGGTTTCTCTTCTAATCAATATCTTAGTCGCTATTGTAACGAGGTACGAATGGTTGATTGAAAATAATGTATTTAATGTGAATTTGCAATTAATTACGCGTATGCATCAGATTTGTCGCATATGTAATGAATTAATAACAATTAACTGGAAATCCTTAAAAGCGTGAGAAAAACGACGAGATAGTCCATTATTCGTTTAAATCACACAAATCAATGTGTTTTCATTAGAATTTACTAAAATGTTCCAGATTTTCCGTGTATGTTACAGAAAGTAGATGTACTGCAAAAACAGCTATAATGCGGCTGAAACGTCGAAATATGCAATAAAATCAGGGTTATTCTCCTTGGATGCGGATTGTCAGTTTATTGTTATTAATTCATTACATATGCGACAAATCTGATGTATACGCGTAATTAATTGCAAATTCATATTAAATATTATTTTCAATCAACCATTTGTATCATGGTAAAGTAGCGAGTAGGATATTGATTAGCCGAGAAACCTTGTTTTTATTGCATATTTCGACGTTTCAGCAGCATTAGAGCTGTTTTAGCTCTAATCAGACAAGTTGCCGTTGCCTCCTCCGCATCAGCTCTAATGCGGCTAAAACGTCGAAATATGCAATAAAAACAAGGTTTCTCTCCTAATA
>WNGS01006701.1:0-18754 GCA_020271785.1 Procambarus virginalis
GCTTACATAGTAATTGGAATAAATGCAATTTGGTATAAGGAATTGAGCTCGAAAATTTCTAAGATTTTCTTTATTCTTTAACCTTTATTCCTGTCGTGATATTCAACTAGGTCGCCTGAGGAAGGACTTGCTTAGCTAACACACCAGTGTAGTAAGCAGCTCATTCCTCACTTGGGACCCTGTACGAACAATTGACTAGGCGCGAGCAAACGCCGAGACCCCAATGAAATTGAAATCCCCTCCACTAGGTCGTCGACCTTCGTACTCGCCGAAGCGAATCTAACGAGTAGGTCCTGGGCTCTCACAACAATAATTTATTGTTGTGTAGTGCCGTATATTTGATCCAAAGCTCAGAAATAAGTCTCCAATAGTCGAGTGTGAAGAACATTTGCATAACAATAATAATGTGTGGGGGTGTAACGAAAAGACAGTGTTAACATAACAACTTAGTTTATTCAATAAAGTACTAACTACTACAGCAAACAGAAAATGTCAATGACGTTACTCGAAATCCTTCCTGTGACACTAAAATGACAGCTAGACACCAGCCCCTCGGACTGCATAATGAACTAACTCGAACATAAGCGTGCCCACAGAGGAATCAACAAGCAAACAAGAACTAACAGATCTATAATCACAATTACAACAAATGACACAGTGAGTTCTGAAACACGTCTCCAGTAACCTCCTAACTGTTCTACGCCTCAGTGCAGTCTACACCTGCAATAGCGGTTGCAATGCAATCAAATCAGTAGCCTTTCAATGACATCAATAACTAATGGGTTCACTGGCAACTCCAGCACCCTTCCTCAAATTAATCTTTACGTTAACACTTCGTCCCACGGACGATCAACAATCAATACAATTGATTTACGTTAATAACACAATAACATTTACGTTAATTTAATAACTCTTACAACTGTCACTAGTAACGCGGAAATTACACAACACTCTACCCGTCGAGCATTCAGTGAGAAAATCCCATTAATCCCTGTACTACCAGACAGCTGATTAATCTCTTTACTAGTTACGTTAATTTACGTTAATCGGTTACTAATCACTCAGCGATGGTAAACTCTGATTTACAATGTCCAAAGTGCTAAGAGAACGGTAATCACTCGTGATTACCTTTAGAGTAATTAATTACTATCCTCAAGATCAATAATTAAACAGTTAAATACGCAACCTTTCACACTGGCTCAGCAATTTACATTAAGGTATGAATTCCGTCTGAGCCTTCCATACTCAGACCAATTCAGGTGGCTAATAACAGTAATTAGGCACCACGTTTACGTTATTCTAAATGACGTTACTCTTCCCACGAGTCAATCAAGTGCCGGTACTTCCGGACATAAATAACGACGTTACGTTAATGGAACAATGTAGCCTTCGTGTGAGTCGATCAACAAGGATCGAGATTAATTACTTTGACTTCCTGAAACACGTCAATTACCCGGCCCACTGACCGTTAATTACGACAGACAATACTCTAATTCTTATCTGGCTGGTGGCTAGGCTCCTTGAGACTACCGTAGCTGCTTGCAGGAAAGTAAATTAACCCAACGTATTCTACGTTACTCATATTGTAAAAGAACAAATTCTCTTAAGCAATGGGCGTTCCCTCGGTTACGTTATATTAATTGCCTCGCAATCACCTCACTGAATACTGGACTTCGATGTCCTACCAGATAAACAGGAGAATATATGTATATCCAAGTACTCGTCTACAGCCGAGTTCACCCACGACAATGTCAAATCACACTAACAAATCACAGTGATTTACGTTACAATCCGGTTGCAATGACAATACTGCAGAACCTAGTAAAATAACATACAGGACATGAACCCTCTAGAACACTGCCCCCACAATGACTTTACTGAACTGCAGTTACCCACGGTGATTGCTCAACTCTAGCAACAATCACTAACAATGACAACCCCTTTGCAACAACACACACGGCAAGTACTCTAATTTCCAAGTATTAGAATACTGCTCAACACTTACTTACTTATTACTGTTGCAAATGACCCCAGTGCTCTCAATAACCCCTAGAACATAGGTCCCAAATTTGCAATAACCACACAGTAAATAACACAATAACACTGGGCACCGTGACACTACGATTATATATATATATACATTACTGCTGACACATGTAGCCTACAGCTATCAAACGTTATTGGGAACACTAAGGAGATCTCGCACTCCTAAATCACATGGGTGAGTGATTTATCGATCACGCATGCCGAATAAACACTCCCGAGTTTTACGTTACTCGACAGAGCGAGGGCTGTCACTCCCGACAGCCTCGTCACTCACCAAATTCTACCAAAATTACGTTAATACTGCAACCACAATATATATATATATATCACACTTCTCACGGCCCCTGGGAACAATACAATTAATTAAAACCACACTGTGGGCCACTCCACAATAATCATTGCCAGGAATCACTGACGTTACCACATACCTGAGCGCTCAGTGTTGAAATTCCACACCTGCAAGACTACACATGAAATGATATCACTCCGTCCCACGGACGATCAAGAATGAATAATTACCACAATGGAATAATATAATTATTACATGGACATCCTCTCAGTCCTTGGCTAATCTATGTATATACTCTGTTCCCGTGTGTACCCACACACACACACACTCTGTACGTCTGTGCTCACAAGACGTACGTCCCTCAGGACTGACGAGATGACAACAAGGGTGATTATCTCCTCGTCCACACTTCACTTCACCTACAGGTGCTGCGTGACAATGCGACGGAACACTTGACCTCGAATTCAAGCTTTAGAGACTACTAATCACCAGAAATACACACATAGGTACTTACATTCATACTGCCGGCTTACACACACCATTCCCATACATCAGGCACCCCGCTATGGGTGGCTGGCTCAGTGGGGTAGGCTGGCTGGTTGGTACCTCCGCGGTATCGTTCGTACAATGGCGCGCACCGAACCCTCCCACAACACGGCTTGTTTCGTACCCTCGACCCACCGGTAAGTGAAGCGTTCGTACACAGGTGACGCGCACAATGATTTCGTCTTAAACAAACATGGGAAATCTGCCTTAAAGCACTAACACTTATTTCCCCGTTCCCATCGACTGCTACAGAGCACTAGCAAGTCTAATCATCACTGGTATGGGATCTACGAGTCTGTTACTGCTCGTATGCACGTTACCCCACGATCCCAGACCGATCACAAGATCTTCTCTACCCACTGTACACTGTCTTTTCCCCTCCAAGCGACGACTTCGGCCGGATTCTGTGACGACCGCTGTCGTAGATGAAGCAGGAGTGCAGCAGCTGAGTAGTTAATTAAGCCACCCGACGCCTATACTCAAGCGGCCACATTGCATAGGAGCGTCTTGACAGGGTGATGGTCCTCCAGAATGACGCTCACACCGTCGATTCCCGCGTATTCCTCGGAATAACCAATGAGAGGAAGGCATACTGGGGCCTACCCCTCTCCTCCAATCAGCGACGGTGTAGCATAGCCCCTAGGGCAACTCCAAGATGGCCGACCAACATGGCGGCTCAAGATGTTTACTAAGATGGCGTCTGTTTCCATGGCGACGCCTCAAGTGGCTAGCGAGCGGGTGGCCCGCAGCTACCCACGCCAGGCCTAACTGTTTTCCCGCGCAAACTAGAGTCTCGCCCAAGCTATACAATGAGAGATGCTATCGGCTCTATCTCTGTCCACAGACATGCTACCACGGCCACGGTAACATTTCTGGACTGCTGGTGACTGGGGCTCTCACGTAGCCCAAACACTAGATGTTTCGGTTGCTGGTTACCAAAGTTAAGTCCGCACACTTAACAAGTGCACTTAACAAGTGTACTGGCCTCCCACAGGCATAAGAGCACTATTGTAAGTGAGCTGGTGAACCATCCCCTCACAGTATTATTCATGTTGATTCTATACCTTATCAAGCAAGTTCAGCATAAGAAGAATACAAATGAATACAACAGAGTAGACAAACTCAATACCTGATTTTCAATCCTTCGTAGAACCCGACTTGCTGTATTTCGTTCTAAAGCCTTCTTGCCTTTAAGTAGAAACGGGCTTCCTCTTCTTTCTTCTTAATTCTACTGTTTCGGAAGTCACACTGGCAGAACTTGCAAACATTACTTCGGACATGCACCATTGGTGCAGTTTGTACATCTCCTCAGGAATTTTCCCTGAAGACCTGAATGAAATAATTTCTAATAAAATAATTGTATTCAAATCACCTATGCTGCAAAAATTATAAGTTAAATGTTGTACAAATGTACTACAGTAATTAAATATATTATTAAATTATGAAATAATCTAAATTAACACTAGTGATAGCAATGTTAAAATTTTAGGACTGCATCTGGAAATAACCTTCTTTTTGGATGTGATCAACCAGGCTGTAACTCGTATAACAAAACTGAGAAGAGTTGCATCCAACAGCCTGATTGACCAGGCTAAGTGGTGTGGCAACTTGCTAAAATAGTGATGTAAAAATTAACATTTAATGCACAAACATTCCAAAATGTATTGCGATTCAGGAAAATCCTGTAATGGAAATAAAAGGGTAAATTTTAAAGTTTATTTACCCATTATAGTGATGAAGATGCAGAGATTGCTGGAGCTTGAAATTTTAAACTTGCAATCTATGCAGTTGGGGCAAGAATTGGTGGTTGGGCTGGTACAACAGGTTCTGGTAACAAAGAAAAGGAAGACAGTTTGGCAAAATGAGTTTTATGGAAAAGAATTCAGACTTAATATTTCATCGTTTCTTGATTGTACAAATATTGGCATTATTCTCCAGATAATGACTGAGAATTCACAGAAAAGAAACAATCAGACAATTAAATCAATCTATAAAACCAAGTGTCAGGTTAAACTTAAGACTTCTCCAATGTTGTAATGACTGACATGAAACATGTATTCATTTTATTTTGTTATACCAAGATAATCGTAGCTCTAAACTGGGATTGGGAAGTAGAAGTAATCTCGGAACAAAAGTACGGATTTTAGACAGGTATCGTATACTTACTCCAGTGAAGGATATTTCCTTCAGGGCCACAGTTTGTGTCGGGTCTAATGGCTCATAAAAGCCATTTTTCCAATATAATCTGTGGTGAAAGGCATGAGAAAATGTTGCATTTGGTCACAAATGTGACACAAAAATGCAAAACAGTCTTCACATTTGATGCTTGCTTCACAATTTTGTACATTGTACACAAACTTTACCTAATGAAAAAAGGGGTAATTATTTATACTAATTTTAAATACTGTATACCAAACATTTAAACACCTGAAGTCTAAATGTATTATAGATTGTCATTATTTGCATATGATGTTTAATATACAGTATAACCTTAATGAACACAGCAATATTTAATTTACCTTTATCTGGAACACCCATTAAAATGCTCATTGACTTGAACCTGTCTTCCTATATATAAAGTATAAAAACAGTAAACACAGTACCATTATTGTTGTCTGTAGTTATTTTTGGAACATCTGGTATGTACACCATACTGTCAAAATCCGATGATCTATCTGAAAAATTGATTGGTAGTGTAAATATTTGAATTCATTGCATAGCCTTTTTTACTAACAAAAAAGACAAATTGTACAGAACCTCCTCACTTTTCGGACATGGTAACATGGTACTCAAAGGGTTTCCGGTGGATGTAGTATACATGGATTATGCTAAAGACTTTAATAACGTACCACATGGAAAACTAGCAAGGAAATTACAGGTTCATGGAAAAAAATTGTAAAATGGACAAAACAATAGTTAAAACAAAGAGAGCAAAGGGTCATACTAAATGGGAATTGATATGAGAAATGTGGTAAGTTGAGTACCTCAGGGGTCCATTTTTAGGTCTAAATATTTTTCATATACTGAACATCTATGATATAGAAGAGAATATATATAATCAACCACATCCTCATATTTGTAAATGTCTGGCGTTTCACGAGCACTTTCCTGGTTCATATCCTGGCCGGGGAGTAAAATAAAAATGAATTTTGGAGAATTGATTTTTCATTTACCGTCAACAGTAAAAAGAAACATAAGGAAGATCGAGAAAATTCGTGTTAGAATTATTAATCTTACTTTTTCGGTCATATTTAATAATATATGTCTACAGGAAAGACTGCTACCAAAATATACTACTATATATATATATATATATATATATATATATATATATCTATCTATATAATATTATATATATATATATATATATGACAGTGTCAGACCACGGAGGAAAATTGAAACAGAATTTCCTTTATTATATATCTTCAGAAGGAGTCATGTATTAATATACAAAAGTTCTTAAGAAAATTTCTGTTTCAATTTTCCATAAGGTTACAAGTCTAATTACCACCCTACCACAACCTACCACAAGCTACACAAGCTTCACAAAGCTTCCTGGCAATACGTTACTAATGAATAATATGATAGGTTAGGCTGACCTGACCTGACCTGACCTAACCTAACCTAACCTAGCCTAGCCTAACCTATCTAACCTAACCTAAATTAACCAAACCAAACCAAGTATCTCAAGTTACAAGTATTCTGGGAATTCTTATTATCTGCTGTTGTAGAATTGACAAATGGACACTGTGTCAACAAATTATTCCCACATACTCCGTCACTATGTGATGGAGTACCATAGGGCAGGGGACTGATTTTTCCCTGACAGGGCCAAATCTGTAACAAATGTTCTATCATAAAACTTTGTACAGTTTATTAATTTCTTACCGTTTGATGTACCAGGAGGATCCATGTGTGCTGAAGTTTTATAGCTGGAGCTGGAAGATCCTGTCGAGATGACTTCTTCAAAGAGACTAATAGCTTTAACTACTTTAAGCTAAACACTCAAGCTTTGAAAATAAGCACAATTTGCTATTTTAAACAGAATCTGGCAACTCTGATTTAGCATGTAAACCATTGACTTGCATTCACAATGTAGTTATTTATTTTTCAACAATTTAAAATGGGTTATGAAAATACACACATTGATACATTATTGCAAAGGCACTATACTATATACATATATAGATATATAAATTGTTGCAAGTCGAGCACACAAATATATTTTACATTGAACAACAAATGAGATTGGAAAAGCAGTATTGCCAAAATAGACCCCAGACACCCTGTGGGTAGTAATGGACCCCCATACCGACCCTATGACGGGTAGTGGACCCATATAATACTATGGGCGGTAGTGACACTATACAAACACTATAGGCGGTAGTTGACTTCATAGCGACCCTCTGGGCGGCAATGGCCGCCATACACATCCAGTGGGTGACAGTGGACGCCATACTCATCCTGTGGGTGGTATTGGACCCCATACCCATCCTGTGGGTGGTTGTGAGCCCATGCACATCCTGTCGGTGTAGTGGACGCCATACACATCCAGTGGATGGTATGGACCCCATACCCTCATTTGGGTGGATGTGGGTGGATGGATGGTCCCCATACCCATCCTGTGGGTGGATGTGACCCCATACCCATCTTGCGGGTGATATTGGACCCTTACCCACCTAACAGTTTTAGTGGACCCTATACGCATCCTATAGTTGATATATGTAGACACCACACCATTTGCAGTAGTTTACCCCATAGACAACGTAACATCGTTTTCTGTTAGCGTTCCTACAGAACAGTCCTTAAATATTTTAAGGCACACTATTGTAATTATATTGATTGGTGAAGCACTGTATTCTATGTAATCATTTATAGTGCTTATTATAATTTACTAAGAATAACTAATATTTCTCAAACAAAAACTACGAGCCTTCAAGGGATGTAGCTGATTTGTAATAATTCTAAGAGCAGGGACAATAGTAGGTAAATTCACAACCCATGTGTGACCTGAAAACTACAATTTTCATTATACGTGAACCAATCACGACTATTCTGCTATCTACGTTGATGGACGGGTACTGTGAGACGTAAATTGGTACGTGAGGAAGAGTTGGGCTTGGTAAAAAGATAACTCGGAATATACCAATATGTACTAAATCACATTCAACATATGGACTTTAAGCATTAAGTCATATTGTGCTGTCCTTGTGTGAGGACGGGTTGTCCACACATATGCCTTCTTTGACTGATTGAATTTAGATATGTCTATAATATTCAGATCATGATTCCATCCAACTTTTCTACATCCATTATCCCGAGTAAGTTTAATCGTGGGTTGATCACAATGCTTTCCACTAAATAATCCACGAGTTGTACACTCACATATAAATTGGTAATCTTGCCATATTAATTTACCTAATGTGTTGGACATACTGGAACTGTAGGTATTATTGTGGGAGTAGTAGGAAATATTTCTAACCAATATCCGTCCTGCCAGGAGGCACTGGCTGGTAATATTTCATTACCTTCTTTAGAATAAAAGGGAGACGGTAAAAATATACAACACTGATTTAGTTTCATACCTTCCCACACTTTACAGGCTTGGTGATGATTGTCATCCTGATGGTGTCCAAACGTTGATAAAATTAATAAGGGATTATTATCTAACACATCATCACTTTCAGCCTGATCAATGTACCATTCTAATGATGATATATTTTTGTGTCTGGTTATACCATAGTGAAATAACTTTCTTTTTCTTTGTTTTGTCTCACCTCCAATAATATTACCGTACATATAAATAAGTATATTAGTAAATGAAAATAAATTATACCCATCATTTTTTTTTGGGGGGGGGTTTATTCATAAGGTTGGTTCAGAAATATATAGCGAACGTCTCAATCTATAAAATAAAATGTTATGCAGTTATATTTAAGTGAATATATAAATATATATACTATACTTTCTTTAAAAAAGTAAACAAAAAGAAATGAGTTAATTAAATACACACATGATAGATATATACTTGGTCAAGATTGTGTGTTAAAAGTTATTTCAACTTTGAAAGAAATATTGTTGATCTTGCCTTCGAGTTTTGTTATATGGAGTTACAGTACATAATTAAGTGGGGCGGGTTAAGAAATACATTGCCAGGTTCAATCTCTAAATGAAATGTTATACTGTGTTCAAAGGCCATATATCTACTTGGGGCAATTAAGCATCATATATTTGTTACGTATTTATTTATGAAAGTAGAGTGTATTTGAATAGAAACAACGAAAGGTGACATAGCAGGATGTAGATGGTACCAGCGTTAGTAATCAAAGAGATAACTAATGATGACCCATAATGTCCAGAGGATATATAAAGCATTCTTCATGAATCTTACCTAACAATCTAAATTATTATATTACCAACGGTAAAAATATTAGATGTTTTAGTGTTTTTTTTTGGCTTACTGAATACGAGGTGTTTGCTATAATTCAAATTTGTTATAACGGATAAAAAATTACAACTATTAATTGAATAAAATTATTATTTCCCAGGTAGGGCCTGGAAGCTACTTCAACTGGGTAGTTGTTAAGAGACTGAAAAGATTATTGAAAATATTGAGAAGAATAACTATTTAAGAGAATATTGAGGATGATACTGGTGGTATTATCCTCAAATGTGGGATGGTGATGTTGGTAGCGATGGTAGTGGGTCAGAACGAATGGAAACGGGAATATACACCATCTGATCAAAGGGAAATCACCAGTTCCCTGCAAGAGAACAACCAGGAGAACCAAACCCCAAGCGCATATGTGCTGATGCGACTCAGCGATACTTAGATAAGCTTTTCATGACTATGTCTACTTTGAAGGGAGGTCAAATAATAGAATCAAAGACAAATAAAAAAAGAGAAGTAAGCAATTAAGAGTTAATCAGAAGCAAATTCCTTCAATATTATTATTATTCTCAACACACCACAATAAAAATCAAAAGTTTGGCTCCAAAAAGATATAAACTATTTTTTATTAAACATTTTCTTTTCTTTTTTTTATTAATTTTTACAATATACTATTTTTTCGGTAATATATACCATGTCCTTTTCACGAACAGTTTGAGGGTTATGAAGAAATGGAATAAAATCAAAGAATTGAGCAGCATTTTCCTGGTTAACCAGTTTTTCAAATTTCGAAGGTGTGGTAACATCACTGAAACCTAATATTTGATGAGCTCGGTATGGTGACTGACTTATTAATTGACGCATTTGTGATACTGTCAGATATGCTTGACCAATAAATATACGATTGAGTTGTAAATCTTCAGTCCTAATCCACATCGTATAATCCAAATTAGTGGTTACCATATTACCTAGGGCAAAACTAGCCGAAGCCTGACCAATATCACCTAGTTTCCACTGAAATTCTTGATAATATCTATTAATACTTGTATCACCCAAAAGGTAATGTCCTAATATATATTGAGGGGAACATGATAAGCACTGTTTATTATATTTTTCAATAATAGCAATATTACTACCTAATTTAGATTTGAATTCTTTTATATATACGATAAACTTATATAACATTGAATCATATACCAGCAGAAACTCATCCAGGTCCTTGTTTCCAGTTCCATCATTTCTGGGATTGTACAAGTCTAGCAAATGCGTATTGACATTTTGCCGTTTCTGTCCCTCGAGTAATTTTAAAATATCCGTAGTTGATATGCTGGCCATCAGATTTATTATTAATATTATTTTTGAAAAATATTAAAATTTTACCTCCGTCTCCGCTGCTGGTGTCATCTAAGTCTCTCGTTCGACATTGGGAGACCCCCAGAATTTATAAGAATTACACAACATGATGAAGATATTGAGACGCTTTTCCAAGAAAATGAGTTGAACATGAAAGAATGTATTTATAAATACAATAAAATTTAAAGTAGTTAAAAATAATTAATAAAGTAACAATGCATAATAATACATTTGACACTAACATGTTAAAAAAAAGAGAAAAACAAGAGGAAGAAGAAGAAGAAACAGAAAGTCTTGAGTCGATGGCCTATTTCTCCTCAAAAGGAGGAATCTACAGCACCGATGATAATGAAAAATCATATATTAATTGTAGAAAAAAAAACTGCAACAACATAAGCTAAAACAACAACAACGACAACAACTAGAGAAAGAAATAATGAACAAAATCAATACAGAAGAAAGCAGCAGCAACATATGTCATATGTCAAAACACCAGCTGGACTCTTACCCTCCAGTGATGAATATCGTGTAAACACAGATGGTCATATGAAAAACGAAAAAAACAACCTTAATAAAAATGTTTATATTGATGATTATGATTTAGAGGAAAGAACACGCTTAGCTAGAGTTGAAAGACGTTTACAGTATATTGAAGAGTGTCTAGGTAAAAGTAACATTATCAAAGCTGAGCCAATCACAGCTCTAATATATGCCCATGAAAGTGCCCAATTTATTATAAATAAAGTTTATCATAACTGGATTAGGTTTATGGGACATGTGGCTCAGCAACTTACATCTAGAACAATTTAAAATTTATTTGGAGCTGCTGATCAATTTTTGTTTGATGGTTGGTTTGAAAAACAAAAAATATCAAGATCACCCCCAGTAAATTATCTCTATGTCGATTTCGAGGAGAGTAGAATGGTAGTAAATACAGAAATTTTGAATTTGGCATTAGAGGGTAATCGATATCAAAGTGGAAAACTCCTCCATCCTCAAGATGGTGAGTATATTAATCTTTACTTTGACCATATTACTAATAATGTGTATATTGTTTATTCAACAAATAAATTACAAAGCATTTATAAAACAATTATAGATGATGACAAAAATTCATTAAACAAGACTAATGACCGATCTCTGGTAAGTGGCTTAGATGCCTACAGTTTGGTTATGCCTGGAGCAGATAAGCGATATAAAGTGTTAGGTTCACATCGCATTTTATATAACACATTTGTAAATGTGTCTAATGGAGAAATGTTCAACACTAGTCTACAAGGAATGGGAATGTCAGCTCTTAATATCTGTGTTATTATCGTCCATGCTATGATTCATTTAAAATGCTTACTCGAGAAAAATATACTTCCCACCGAGAAAATGCGGCACTCTAACAAACATTTCACTGAGGAAGTAATAAAACATATACCATCAACATTATTTGGTCATCCAATGTTACCTATTGTTACCTTGTTAGACAATTAAGTAAATAAATTATTTAAAATAAAAAAATAAATTTTAAACACATTAAAATACAATGTCGTGGAATATGAGTACAAATCAACTTTTGTCATATTTTCCTGCTAATATAACTACTACTAATGATGCTTCTAATGATACTACTGCTACTACTACTGTTACTACTAGTGATATTAATAATACTACTATTACTACTAGTAATATATTGTCACCAGTAAACAACGACGATAATAATAGTAATAATTATTTTAACAGTAAAAAGAGCTTAAATACTGAAGATTTTTCTCAAGATATGTTTTTTTTTAAATATGTATGATATCTTAATGAGGAAAAGAGGGCACCTGTTCTTCTCATTTTTGATTTTGATAATACATTAGCTGTATATGATGAACAACAACATTTGCAATTGAATTTGTCAGATAGTTTTCCTTCAATTGTACACACGCCCATTCTTATATGAAATGTTAGATTATATGAAAGCTACCAACAAACATAACATTCTTATTTTATGGTCGGCAGGTAAACGATCATATATCCAAAATGTTTTAACACTATTGAACATGTGTCAATATTTTACTCATATTCTAACGTATTATGACTGTGCTTTATCCAAAAATAAATATGGTGTTAGTAAGTCATGCAAATATATTGTCAATAAATATCCTAAATATTCAGATAAGAGAGCAATACTGATAGATAATTGGGCTGTTTATAATGCTTTAGGAAGAAAAAAAAAGAGTTATGAGACAGAGACAAATGATGATGATGGAACAGTCAAACAGCAATATAGTCGCCTGATATCTATCAAACCTTATACAATACGTGATGTGGTGAAAGAATTTGGAGCGTTCAATATACCCCCCTCATCAAATAAAAAATTTAGATACTTTTATTCTCTCTAAATGTTTAAATGGAAAAATAGATGACAATAGTAGTAGCAAAGGAACAGAACCCCTGCCTCAGGGAAAGTTAGCCCAGTGTCTGTCTTATGGTGACACAGCTCTCTTATCCTTAATATGTTTCTGTGAAAAACAAATCTTTGGGACAGTAACATCGACTATCGAAAACAAAGAAAAGATACAATGTGACTACTTTGTCATTTCATGTGAAAACGATCAGTTACTATTAATAAATAAACAAGAAGCAGAAAATTCTCATGTAAACAGTAGACAATGTCGTCCTCTCACATGGGTACAAATTTCCTCACTATGAGAATAAAATTCTCTGTATATTGATATTATGTCTTCTTACTTCTATAATACTTATTAACTACTTTCATCATCTTCACTTTCGTCCATTGGTATATTATGTATGAGTTGTTCTATCAACTCAAGCTGATTATTTAACATTAATTCTTTTTTGCTTATAGTGTTGATAGTTGAAAAGTTAACTCTTTCCCATAATACATTTTTACTTTCCTCAGTTTTTCTATATATTTCTTCAATGTTGTTTTTAAAGACCTCTTGAAAATTTTTAAGTTGCCGTTGATAATGTTCATGTAACTGTTGCATACAAAATTTATTATTATTATCCATTTGGGTCAAATTAGTTTGAAAGGTATTTTGAATTTCATCTATTTTAGAATTAGCGACAGTGTTCATATTTACACAACTTTTAATGAGTTCATTCATGCGTTTACATAACAGATAAGAAAGGTAAATCAGTTGGGCAAAGATTGAATTCGGTGTATGAAGATGACTACGTTCAAGGGCAGATAGAAACCGTTCAAACAATTTATATACACTAAAAATTCTGTTCATGAGATTGGGTCCGTCCATATTTTCGTTTTCAAATTCCTTGATTACACAAAATATAAGGTTAGTTAAAAAATCGTTAATGAGGGATGAACCCACTATTCAGTCGATATTATTGTTATTTTTAAAGAATTCATTTAATTCCTGAATATTTTCCTTCGGTTCAAATTGTTTCATCTCTCTTTTCCCATCTTCTTGTATTGCTAAGTTAAATATGGTGTAACATATTATCAGAGGAAATGGGTTTAGAGTCTCTGAACTATTTTCATAGTGAAATTTTATTTTGGTGTGTGTAAAGAGTGTCTTTAGAATAGATTTTTCAAAATTCAAGTAGATTTGGAAAGCTTTTTTATACTGTTTATTTTTTAAGGCACTGCTAAGATTATTAACATCATTGCTGGATGTTGAAGTCATTTTTTGTTTTAATTTATTATAATTTAAACCATTTCTGCCAAATAATTACTGATGGATAATATAGTATTTTGGGTAATATTCCCTAGGGAGTTTTCAAAAATAAAGTTTGTGCTGGTACCTTGAGTTAATATATTTGGAAAATATGTAATTGTATTCTTTAAACAAACATTTCATTACAACATCTATTTTCAAGGATAACGAATCCTATTTGAGGCGTATAAACAACGTTAGGATGGGTGGTTTCTAACATTCTTATACTTTTCTTATTGGAATCATCGGTGGGAATATCAATATATATATTGATATATGATCTTCTTCAGTTTTCATATTTATATCGAATATTTTACTAGGATAAATGTCCATTACAATATCGAGAATGGAGAGACTATTAACGTTGTTTATCACATCCACATTTAGATCGTCATTAAATGTAGTAAAGTACTGTTTCAAATGATCTATATTTTAAGTTAAACGGGTTTAATACGTTTTGACCATGGGTTTCTCGGTTGCAATATGAGTCAGATAAGAAAATTATCTTTAAAATCATCGAGGTAGTCAAAGAGAGCAACAGCCATAGCTAAAGATGGTGTATATTCCCATTTCCCTTTGCGTGACCCACAATATTTTTCATAATTAGTTAGTCTCCTCGATGTTAACTATAATTCTTTCAGTTTCCTAACAGCTACCCAGTTGAAGTAGCTTTCAGGCACTACCTGGGAAATGATAATGTTTTTCAATTAAGTAAGCAAAAAAACAACTCAAACTCATATTTATACTGTTGGTTGTGTGACGGTAACGAGTTGGAAATGGTGGTCGGCAGTCTTCCAACTAGCAGGTGTCAGTGCTGGGCCACATATAATATATAAAAAAAGAAAAGGAAAAAAAAGAGAAAAAAAAGAATGACTGCGTGATTGGTAATCTGTGGTAAGGTCAGAAATATAAAAGACAATAATAAACAGTGGATTTTAATAACAATAAAAAAAACACAAATTGAAACAAATGCAAAATCTTAGCTTACTGGTAAAAAATGTCAAGTGGAAAAAATACATAAACATGAAAATAGATTACGTTAATGGGGAGGAGAATTGACATACAAAAGTAAATAAAATATGAATGCTGGAATATATGCACTAACTATAAACCTCTATTTGACCACACAAGGTGAGTCACTTAGGTGTTCATAGCTTGAGAGCACACGATATTCTGGCTGGCAGAAACGCAAGGGACTCCAACAATAACTGGCGATGACTTGTGATTGGCGAGGAACCGGAGTGGAGTGTTGGTTGGCGGCCAATGAGGAAGCTGGATGGCCGCAAGTCGCTAGTTAGGCAGTTGAAGGGTTCGGCGCGTCGACCAGGTGCGTACAGCAGGTGCTGGAGTGGGGGGAGGAGGGAGTTGCTGGTACGTGTGGCTATCTTAATATATACGTTTAGCCACTACAAAACGTATCTTGTATATTGATGAGGACGGGATGAGACACAGAAATAGCAGGCTAAATCTCTGATAAGAGATTATCGTCACAGTTGAGACAGGTAAGATTCATGAAGAATGTTCTGGTCCGGCTGATTAACTGACTGTTTGTGTGAGTCTCATCATCTTTTTATATATCATATGTACACCATTGGTTATCATTAGTTATCTGTTTGATGACGTCGGTGCCACCTACATCCTACTATGTCACTTTACCTATGTATTCACTCAATAAACATTTAATAGGCTCTTCTAGATTATATCACATCCTTTCCTAAATCTTGTAACTGGCTGGCGTGAATGTTTCCAGTCCCCCAGTACCAACAATCGTGATTTATCTTTATGTGATTTTACTACAATCTCACTCATGAAGTCCTCTCATTTGTAATCCAGTTCCTCCTTTGTCCATGTATTGCTTGCTGGTGGGTTGTAAGCATTTACAATTATCAGTTTATCATCTCAGCTCCAATACTTTTTATCTTACTCCATCTGTGTTGGTATATACAATTTTCAGGCACATGTTCCCTATCTCTTTGTTCCTTACTCCCCCTTTCTCTAATAGTTTTGTTCATCTGTTTTTATGTACCATTTTACGAACTTTCCAGTCCCTGACACTTTGTAAAAAAATGAATTCTTTTCTTCTTCAGTTCTTTTCCCATTTAGACGTTTTGCTTCACTATTCATTTTCAGCTTTTCTCTATCTTTCTTTGAGAGGTCTTGTCTTATTGACCAAAGTTTGCTAAACTTATCACACTGTAATTTCCTGGCATTTCTAAGCACTTCCATCGTGTGTTTAACTTCATTAAATGTAACCCTTAAGGGGCAGGTCTTGTTCTTCTCATATTTTCCTATTCTTCTAAAACCACTGACATTTTTCTTTGAATTTAGACCTTCTCCTAAACCTACTATTTTATCTATGATTTTCATCTCTTCTGCTACTCTATCCACCCTAGATGATATTCCATTTTCTAAGCACCCGAAAATTATTATGAACTTACTTCTATTTGCAGTGTTTTGTACTAGTTCCCTGTTGGTTACCAGTTCTTTCCTAATTGCTTGCCTCATTTCTGTTTCATTTTTGTCATTTCTATTTTTGACTTCCAAACTCACTTCCTTGATTGTCTCTTTCTCTTTTACAATTTGTGCATACGTCTCTTTTATTTTTTTCTTTGTACTTTTCTAGTTCTCTATTAACCTCCTCTATGTGAGTTGCAAATGCAGTGCCTCTTTGCATATCCTTGCCTAATTTCTGTTTCCATACCTCATTTTCTTTCACTAGTTCCTTGATTTGTTCCTCTTGAATCTTTATCTTATCTGTTAATGCAGTAACATTCTGACCTTGCTGAACAATACTTCTTTTTAAAGTGTGAAACTCACTCCAGAGAGTTGCATTTTCTTCTTCTAATATAAATACTTTTTCTTCACACTTCTTTTGCGTATCCTCAGTTTTCTCTAACTGGCCAAGAAAACCCCCCTTTCATTATATCTTGTGGTGAGAATTCTTTGATACAATCATCTGTTGGTGTGTTTATAATCCCCGTGTTGGCAGTCATCTTTATTATTGACAAAATGTTTATGTTTTTTTTATTATTATTTTTTGTATTGATTTTTTTTATTTTCATCTAATGTACTCACCTAGTACTCACCTAGTTGTGCTTGCGGGGGTTGAGCTCTGGCTCTTTGGTCCCGCCTCTCAACCGTCAATAAACAGGTGTACAGTTTCCTGAGCCTAATGGGCTCTATCATATCTACACTTGAAACTGTGTATGGAGTCAGCCTCCACCACATCGCTTCCTAATGCATTCCATTTGTCAACCACTCTGACACTAAAAAAGTTCTTTCTAATATCTCTGTGGCTCATTTGGGCACTCAGTTTCCACCTGTGTCCCCTAGTGCGTGTGCCCCTTGTGTTAAACAGCCTGTCTCTATCAACCCTGTCGATTCCCCTGAGAATCTTGAATGTGGTGATCATGTCGCCCCTAACTCTTCTGTCTTCCAACGAAGTGAGGTTTAATTCCTGCAGTCGCTCCTCGTAGCTCATACCTCTCAGCTCGGGTACTAGTCTGGTGGCAAACCTTTGAACCTTTTCCAGTTTAGTCTTATGCTTGACTAGATAGGGACTCCATGCTGGAGCCGCATACTCCAGGATTGGTCTGACATATGTGGTATATAATGTTCTGAAAGATTCCTTACACAAGTTTCTAAAGGCCGTTCTTATGTTAGCCAACCTGGCATATGCTGCTGATGTTATCCTCTTGATATGAGCTTCAGGGGACAGGTCTGGCGTGATATCAACCCCCAGGTCTTTCTCTCTCTCTGACTCTTGAAGTATTTCATCTCCCAAATGATACCTTGTATCTGGTCTCCTGCTTCCTACCTCTATCTTCATTACATTACATTTGCTTGGGTTAAACTCTAACAGCCATTTGTTCGACCATTCCTGCAGCTTGTTCAGGTCTTCTTGAAGTCTCAAGCTGTCCTCCTCTGTTTTAATCCTTCTCATAATTTTGGCGTCGTCAGCAAACATTGAGAGGAATGAGTCTATACCCTCTGGGAGATCATTTACGTATATCAGAATGTGAATGTGTAATGTGTATGTGTGTTTGTGTGTGTGTGCATTTACATGGATGGTACGTGAATATGGGGACACAGGTGGAACCTTAGTACCCATATGAACCACAGGGACGATAGAAAGAACTCTAAGTATAGATGTAATTTAATGTTTTAATAAACGTACCTGAACTTGAGTATAGAGAGAAAAAAAATGTCAATAGTTAACAGATGGGCTGTATTAGGCAGTGATGTTGTGGAAGCAGATTCCGTATGCTGTTTCACAATGTGGATATGATAGAGCCAATAGGTTCAGGAATTGCACAGGGCCAAAGAGCCTAAGCCCAATCCTCCCAAGCAAAACTAGGTGAGCACCCACAGTTCTGCAAGCCACAAGCTAGACTAGACAATTGTGGCCAATTTGGCATCCCAGAGAATATTAAGTTATGAGTTGTTGTCATTATT
>WNGS01006702.1:43790-58854 GCA_020271785.1 Procambarus virginalis
CAACATGCTGTACTACTGGGACGTCAAGGAAGATTGATGCAATCAGTCAGAGATTGAGAGAGGAGAGAGGAGAGATTGAGAGCAATCAGAGAGACTTAGGGATTATATACCCAATCCGAACATCTTACCTTTGTGATCATTGCTGTCTTCTTATATGTGCTATCAATCTGCTGTATGGTGCCTATTAATCTTGTTTAAATTACCACCAAGCTGTCAATGTAATCAATCAGAGCTTTAATATACCAATGTGCTTTAATATACTAATCTCTCTCATCTCATTTTTTTCTTGCAATGTATCTGTTATCATTTTATTAATTCTGCTAGAATTTACCTACTTAAAATTATCTGTTAGATTAAGGACCTGCCCGAAACGCTGCGCGTACTAGTGGCTTTACAAGATTGTAAATACTATGCTATGTATTCTCACAAACCTAATGTACCTTCTTGTATATAAAATAAATAAATAAATAAATAAATAAATAAATAAATAAATAAATAAATAAATAAATAATAAATCACATCCCAGACATAAAGATTCGCAATATGACAACCTAACGTAACCCATCTTAAACTAACCTACCCAACTTAACCTAACCTTATACACACACTAACCCCACATTACTTAACGTCATCTAACCTACCCTACCCTAATCTACCCTAACCTCTCTGAATTGTGACTAACTCCCAAACATACTTCGACTCTCAATGTCAGTCTCTTGACTAAACCACACACTGTTCCAGAGAACAGCAACACTTTGCTACCACCACCAACACAACTCCTCACATTTGCCATCCTGAGTCAAGTTCCACTCATGTGTTTATTTTTGTCATCATCCTCACACAAATACATGACATCAGTAATTTTCAACCTCTGCCAAATTACGAACATTGATGCTCCACTGTGAGTGATGCATGTTTCAAAATTCCCACTCATGCAGTCATCAGGAGGAAACGCATTCATGCAAACTGAATGTATCGCAAGGAAGAAGAACTGTCTCTTCTTCTTGATGGTACGTGCAGTTTGCATGTTGGGTGACGTGTGCAAATGTTGGGTGACATGATAATGTTGAGAATGACAAGGTTTCAAAAGTGTTTGTTGTGTTGTGTGATAGAGGAGTGGCGACTAAACAGAGGCGTGTGATAGAGGGAGACTTGCCACACTGTAGGGCGGGATGTTGTGTTTATGGCGTCAGTTGATCATTGGTGCTGCGACAAGGCAGTTGTTTTCTGTATTTGGCTGCTGGTTGCGCCAGGTATAAATGTGACACAGGTCAAATGTGGCCCAATTTGTTGGTCGACTGGAGATATTTAGCCAGTACTTTGATTATTTTATATTTTTCATGTAATGAGAGGTCACCTCCTCCTAATATATGCTAGGTGGTAAAAGGTATTTTAAGTGTGATAAGTACTTGTTTGAAGTTTAAGGAAACAGTGAAGTAGGTAGTGTTCGATTGTTTCTGGCACATGACAGTGGATGTAGAATTCATTGATGTCTGTTCTGTCTTTAGAGATGTGTGCTGCCAGTTTGGTGTGTCCCAGCCTTAATCTGGTCATCGTTACATCACTTTCTCTGCTTTTATATCTGACATGTTTCCAAGTTTCCCATTTCTGTTTTATGGACCCATAGTACAAAGATGAGCATGAAATGTCTCAAACAAAATATTTGTATGGGGCAAGCAACAAAATCAGTAGACTAATTGATACTGTCACAGCCTGAATACAACAATGCTACAGGTATAATGTAATGATAAATACAGAGAACATTAGAGTATTATATGTTAGATTAGCCTCTTGATGTGGCACTTGAGGCAATGGTCATTATTACAATGATTTTTGTTTATTTCGGTCTACACATAAGGGACATAACTGGCAAACCCCTCACAGTGTTCAAGAGAGAACTGGATAAGCACCTCCAAAGGATACCTGATCAACCAGGCTGTGACTCATACGTCAGGCTGCGAGCAGCCGCGTCCAACAGCTGGTTGATCAGTCCAGCAACCAGGAGGCCTGGTCGATGACGGGCCGCGGGGACGATAAGCCCCGGAAGCACCTCAAGTATCCTCAAGGTAGGTCCGTCTAATTACTGCAAGCTACCACAAGCTACACAAGCTTCACTAAGCTTCCTGGTAATACATTAGTAATGAATAAATATGATATATTTACTCATTATAATGTTGGTGCTGAATGTACAACACGAAAAAACATAATTTTAATCTGAAAAAGTATCTTTTTATAAAGAAATTAGACAAAAATAAAGAGCTGGTGACGCCAAATCAAGTCGACGATCCAAGCGTCGGTTAGGTTAGGTTAGGTTAGGTTAGGTTTGGCTAGGTTAGGTTTGGCTAGGTTAGGTTAGGTTAGATTAGGTTAGATTAGGTTAGGTTTGGTTAGGTTAGGTTAGGTTATGTTGGGTCAACCTAACCTATCATATTTATTCATTACTAACGTATTGCCAGGAAGCTTTGTGAAGCTTGTGTAGCTTGTGGTAGCTTGCGGTAATTAAATGGACCCGTTTATTTATTTTTTATACATACAAAAGTTCTTACATTCTTGTAAGAACTAGCATGCACAGCATTTCGGGCAAGTCCTTAATCCTAATATTCCCTGGAATACGATTCCTCATAATCGTTTAATGTTCATTGTGGAAATCTTCTGTTAGAGTTTAGCATGTAAATTACAAATTGAATTCCCAATACAGAATTATTGATTTGCCAAATCAATAATTATTATTGCCAAATCAAAATATTGATTTGGCAATAACAATTATATTTTTAGAATACTTTTCATTGAGTATTTGAAACGTTTTAGTTTACAGTTGCTAGAAATTATAATGAACATATATGATAACCTTATTATTGATACCGACCATCTAAGGACCATGTTTAAATGTTTTTACAGAGCTTCTCATTTGCACCTTACTATGATCCCTTGATCGGCGTCTCCCCAACACTAACAACTGTCTGCTCACTGCAGCACACCCCAAGTCCATATCAGCATCAAAATTCTCAAGTTACTTTCTGTGCATGGAACTGTATATATTCATTTCTCATCAGTAATAACAATGATAATAATAAATACGTAAGTACTCTAATCAATTTTAGACTTAACTTAAGTTATAATAGCCATAGATTATTTTATTAATATGATTTTGTTGTTGTTAGTCCTGGCATCCGTAAATAAAGCTGAACTGGACGGGATTTTCCCTTTAGAAAAGTTTGTTTATATTTAGAGCGTTCATCACCGCGACTCCCGGTACTTAATCCGGATTGACTTCAAAACGATCTGAACCGGCGTTGGAGCACGCGGTTTTAATATTTATTTATTTATTTATTTATTTATTCATATACAAGAAGGTACAGTACATTTCAAGTTCAAGTATGTTTATTGAGATAAGCAAGAAATACATCTCAAAGGGATAGAGTAGCTTAGGCTATTTCTACCCCCCTCTACTTCAAGTCCCTCAAGGGGCGCACAAATTCAGTGAGTCAAATACACAAATAACATTACAAGAATCCCATTTAACATTGCAGGTTAATATAGTAAGTACAGCATATTACAAGAATCCCATTTAACATTGCAGGTTAATATAGCAAGTACAGTATATAATTGTCACACTCTTGGGGCAAACTTCTTGTAGCTCCTAAGTATACTGTCTATCATACCATTATCACACATCCAAACAATTTGATGTGGTACGCTATTTAATTCCTTATTTCTATAGTTTTCAATAAGTTGACACTCTAATACATAATGTTCTAAGGTGTGGGCGTGCGGCATACTACATAATTTACACTCCTTATCTTCTTCACTGACATCAACACCGTATTGCCAGATATATTTGTATCCTAATCTTAATCTCATGTAAATTGAATCCTTCCAAGTAGACTTTCCTTTACCATAGGTGAAGGACGAATTTGTATTTATTATTGAATAATGCTTAAGTGTGTTACTACTGTCCACCATTGCCATTCTCTTTATCATTTCTTCACCCTCTTGGATCATCTTGATTCTTGTTTTTATTTGTTTCAAGGTTAACTGACATATAACATCAACAAGAGGTTTTTCAGTGGCTCTTTTCGCTATGTCATCAACTACCTCATTCAACAGGATTCCCACATGTGAAGGGATCCACATGAATCTTACTTTATACCCAGTTTTTTCTAATTTCTTAACATTCTCTCTACACTCTATCACAATATTCTGATATACTGGGCGTCTGCTATTTAAAGACTCTAACGCTCCTCTGCTGTCAATAAAGAAGCAAGCATTTTTACCACATTTAACTACTTCCTGTAATCCTGCTAATACACCTTGGAGTTCAGCCTGCGTTGAAGAGACATTGTCAGTTAAGCGGCGTCCAATAACAGTATCTACAGTGCCGATGTCAGTGTACTCCCTGATCAAGACTCCACATCCTGCCTTCCCATCCCTAGCTACTGACCCATCACAATATACATGTAGAGTGTTTTCTGTAGGCAGTTTTTTAATTATACAATCATATGTCGCCCTCAGCTCTCCTATTTCATACATACTTTTTTTCTTTTGCAAGGGAGTAATTACTACATCTACATTACAATCCTCCCATGGTGGTGTGACTTTTCTCTTGGGCACAGCAATACACTCTGTAATAACATCATACTTTATAACATTAGAACATAAGTTATTCATATATACTCTCTTCTTCATCATACACTGTTCACTACTTCCCACCTTTTGAACCGAGAGGATTAATTCATTAGCTCCCCCACCTCTCATTAATCTAATGGCAGAGGCTACATTTATCTCTGAAATTCTATCCCCAATACTCTGCAGATTAAGCTCCATCCTCATTATCTCAATCATAGCATTTCTTGGGCATCCTAAGATAATTCTCATGGCTTCATTTTGTACCTTCTCCAACTTGCCCATCCTACCTTTACCAAAACAAGAAATGACAGGTGCAGCATAATCAATAAGAGATCTTACAGTACTCAAGTATATCATTCGTAGCACAGGGACTCCCACTCCCTTTCCACAGCATGCCAAGGCCTTCAGAGGTTGTAATCTCTTCCGACATTGACCCAACAGTCTGTTCATCTCAGCTTCCAAACTCTCATGGGTATATCCAACATATATGCCTAAATATTTATATATATTAACTCTCTCTATATTTTTACCATTTATTTTCAATATAATGGGCCTCCGACTTCTACATTCAAACTTAGTTTTGTTTTCATTAACCACCAGTCCCATATGATGACACAGGTATCCGAAATTGTCCAACACTGTTTGAACCTTTGAAATATCTTTGCCCTGAAACAAAATATCATCGGCATATATGATTGGAGTTACCCCATTTGAGTATCTCTCAGATGCTATCTTATTCATTAGTACATTAAACAGGGTGGGACTCAACACGCCTCCCTGAGGTGTGCCGAGTTCAAAAGACCTCACACCTGACATACAACCTTGATACCACACCTGAGCCTTCCTTTCATAAAGATAATCCCCTATCCAGCGCAATAATCTCCCTTTAACACCAAGACCAGCTAATTCATATAAAATAACCTCTTTGTTGGCTTTATCAAAAGCTCCTTGTAAATCAATAAAAATTCTATAATAATCATTTTCATTAGCTAGACATTTAATAATACAATCAGAGGTACTTTTTCCTTTGAGGAACCCGAACAAATTACTAGACAGCTGATCACCTATTATATATAAAAGTCTATTTAAAATGATCCTCTCCATCATTTTACAAAAACACGAGGTTAAAGACACAGGTCTGTACTCTCCATTGGCTTTAGGGATAGGGATGACCATAGCTTTTTTCCATTTACTGGGAATACTGCCCTCTTTATAACTAATATTAAAGAGATCTAAAAGTGGGCTTTTCGTCATAATGGCAAGTTCATTAAGTATTTCATAAGTTACTCCATCCTCCCCAGGGGCGGTAGATTTCCCAACTTTAATCGCCGTTATTAGTTCTTCTCTGGTAATACCTGTGCAAGTGACATCACCACTGTTACCTGCTGTAAGTATAAAATTCATTCTTAGATCTTTCCAAGAATCTAATGACTCTCTCGTTACAGCGGGTAATGAACTAAGTTTGGCAGCTTCCGCCCATTTATTTACGAGACCATTTGCAATTCCTTGCGGGTCAGGATGTGCAACAAAATTATGCTTTTTACCCCTTATTTTATTTACGTCTTGCCAGATTTCTTTCAAGTTTCTGTTACTCCCAACTTTCTCTGCAAACTCCTGCCAATACTTGCTCCTAATTTCCTTTCTCTTCTCCCCACACAGCCTAGCAACTGCTAGTAAAGCATTCTTCCCTTCCTCAGTCCTACCATTCCTATTCCAATTCCTGTGAGCTCTCCTCATTGTTAATGTCCACCCCTTAAGCATCTCGTCATGTGTATAATTTCCTTTTCTGGGGGGATGCTTTTTTATACTAGATGTTTTCCGGTTCAATGTTGCATTAAATACATCTACCTCCTTAATTAAATCTTCATAAAATGCTTCTGCTGAAACTGGCTTATAAGTATCATACCAAGACTTAATATGGCCAACAAGACCCCTTAATTCTCCCTCATTAAACTTTAACCTTTTCCTCTGAAGGCAGGCATGCTTTTTATCTACTTTAAGCTGTATTTGTAATGCAAAATGATCACTTAGCATTTCATCCACAGTAAGACAATTCCCCTCTATGCCCTCAGCATTTATCAAACAAGCATAATCTAATCTCCCTCCCCTCAAATGAGTAGGATAGGGCTCGCCCAGCAGCTGAACATCTTCATGTTCCTGCAAAAACTGGTACCATCTGCAACCATTCCTATTTGCTTTACCCCTTGATCCTAAAGCTGGATGTCTGGCATTAAAATCCCCTACCACAAGTGTATCTTCAGAAAAGAAGGAATCTGGCAAGTATCTTAAATCAAGGGAGCTATCAGAGATGTATAGATTAATGAAATTTAACTCTCGGTCCTTTAATTGTATCCGCAAGCAAATACTTTCAATACCTCTATATCTCTGAGGGATTCCAGTTATCTCGACAGGTATGGTACTTTTGACATAACATGAGACCCCCCTAGTTCCTCCATCAGCATATAAGTGAAAACCTCTATAGCCATTTAGCCTCAGAATGCTACCATCCCTATCCCCAGTTTCCTGGAGTGCTACTATGTCAATATCCTCTCTAAGAGTATAATAGTGTACATCCACCGCTCTAGTTTTTAATCCATTAACGTTCCAAGATAATATTCTCAATTTACTTTCATCCATGATTAATAATAAAACTACCTTTGCCCTGCCCGTCACATTCCATTAGATACGAGAGTACCTTAGAAACTTCCTTCCAACACCGTAACATTTTTTCTTTCTCCTCACTTGCACAACTACTACTAACATCGAAGGTAATATTATTCATATCTATTTTCTTTGTTATTTCTGTATACCGTTTTACTTTAACGATCTTTCAACATTTGTCACAACAGGAGGTTGAACACGCTAACACTACTAGAAGGTGTATTCTCCTGACTATCCTCTATCATCGTTACGTCATGCACATCATTACTTTCTTCTACGCACTTTTCACTTTCTATTTCACGTCCTGTTTTACTTTCAATTACACGTCCTGTTTCACCACCATCTTCACCCCGTCTACCTTCCATAGCCAATTTTTCCAATGCCTCAATCCTCTTATCTAGTTTTTTTAGATACTCCAAAATTTGATTACCACCTCAGAGGTGACCATATTGTCCTGAACCTTGTCCTCACAAGGTTTCAGTTTTTCCACTGCCTGATTTACTTTCCCTAGGCTCGCCTTTATTTTCTCCGCCCTTTCTCCCACACATTGATCATAGGGGCTGTCGTTGGCTTCCAGCTGTTTCCTCCATGTTCCTCTTGCACAATCTTTCCTTGCTGCGAGGACACATCTATCCTGCTTGCAGGACCCGTCCTAGTCTCTTTCAGATGAGGCTTCATGGGGCATAGAGAGGAACCAGCATTGTGGCTGCCTCGACAGTTGCAACAAAATGGTACGATTTTTTCACTTCTTTCAATCTTGACTCTACATTCTCGCGAGTCGTGTTTTTCCCACAATACCGACACCTGGGGTCAAACTGGCATTTCCATGCCATATGTCCCCAACGTGAGCACTTCATGCACAGTATGGGCTCCTCAACGTATTTTGCAACGTTCCTATAGCCTAGTCCTTGCACAAAAATTTTCTCTGGCGCCTCACCCTTTACCAAGGCAACAACCTGGCTTTGTTTGTCACCACGGACAATGTTCTCTTTGCCCAGACAACATTATCATTGTTAAGAAGAAGACAGTCAGGATCCAAATAAGTTGGAAACTTGAAAACTATGATCTTTGTGTGCAACATACCTTCTTCTGGGAGAACCATCACTACATTTTCAAAACCAACCGTCGTGAGGCGTTCCACGGCCTGTTCAGTCCCAACTGTTATGTAGGGCCGGTGAAGACCCTCCTTGAAGAGTGGTTCGTAATCCAAACATTCTTTAGCCAGACTTACCGTCCACGCCAGCTTTTGGTGGAAATTCAATTGGCATGTTGTAGGGAACAACAGCCTCTTCCTTCTATTAAATGGCTTGTCTTGAGTCCTGCTGAGTAGGGTCTCATTCTTCGGTCTCTTTGTAATTTCATCGTCACTCTCACTGTCTCGCTGTCTGTTATATTTCTCCGTTCTTTCTGTTAATTGCACTACTTCAAACGGTCTGTATCATCTTGTCTGTCCTCCTCACTACCACTTAGGCATACCGCCTCAGCCATTTCTTCGACAGTCAACAATCGAGAACAAATTCACAATATCCTGTATCACCACGTGCAAAAACGAAGAGTGTGGGGCAAGACTCCACCTCCCACCAAGAGCGCCAACCCCGTGACCGCCTGTGACCGTGGTCCGGACGCAACTGACTTATTGTCCTCTCCTCACCAAGCAAGTATAACTGCAAAAGGTTATATAATCCTGGCTCACTAATGGCAATACTCAAAGCAATCGACAAGAAACAAAAATAAATATTAAAAAAAAACTTAGGACTGATCTAGTTGCAAAGGAAGTAGTTAAGAGGTATCCGTCAGAGCTTGCCAGTATAATTTATTTATTTGAAAATGAAAATGAAAATGAAAATGTTTATTTAGGTAAGGTCATACATACAAGTGATTGTACAGAGTGATGGAGATATAGATAAGGCTAGTACATACAGTGCCTAAAGCACTATTACGCAAAGCGTTTCGGGCATGAAAAAACTTAATGACTAAGGCTTAATACTAATTGAGCATAAGGAATAAAACGAGTTGAGAAAAAAAACAGTTAAGAAGGGGGGGAACATGGCTGAGAAAGCAGCACAAATACAATTCGGTCGACAAAACAGCGTCATTTAAAACAAAAAACAGACATTGGGTTGACAATAGAGGGGTAAGGCAGGTTACAGGGAATTTATTAGGTAGTGTTTAGTTTTATTCTTAAACTGGTTGAGAGAGGTACAGTCTTTAACATGGTTGGGGAGGTTATTCCACATTCTGGGTCCCTTGATTTGTAGAGCATTGAGATTTATTTGATTAGAAGATTTGTTGCCAAACAGAATATAAAAAGTTTTGTCAATGTTAAGGGTGAGCTTGTTGGCAGTTAGCCAAAGATGGAATTTCTCTAGCTCAGTATTCACTGTGGCATTTAGAGCAAGGGGGTCAGGACTGAAGTAAATGAAGGTTGTGTCGTCAGCAAATAGAATTGGTTTGAGGTGTTGGGAGGCATTTGGAAGGTCATTAATGTAGATGAGAAAGAGGAGAGGGCCAAGTATGCTGCCCTGAGGAACACCAATGTTGATGGGTAGGGTGGGAGAAATTGAATTATTCACAGAAACATACTGGAGCCTGTCAGTAAGGTAGGATTTGAGGTATTGCAGGGAGTGTCCTCTGACTCCATAATGATGTAATTTAAGAAGGTTTTGGTGGTTGACTGTCAAAAGCCTTACGCAGGTCCACAAATAACCCAACAGGGAACTCATTTTTATCAAGAGCTGCATAAATCAAGTTAATCATACTAATAAGTGCATCATTAGTGCTTTTTTTGGGTCTGAAGTCATATTGGCAAGAGCGAAGTATATTGTGTTTGGCTAGATAAGAGTAAAGCTGCTTGTAGATTAGTTTCTCAAATATTTTTGACAAGTTAGGCAGGACTGATATAGGTCTGTAGTTGTAGATCTGTGAGATCACCACATTTGTGTACCGGGGTTACTCTCGCTTTTTTAGAATATCTGGAAAGGTTTGGAGTTCAAGTGACTTGTTGAAGAGCAATGCAATAGCAGGGGCAAAAGTTCTGGAGGCTTTTTTGTAAATTAAAGTTGGTATTTCCTCAAGGGCACTAGACTTGGTTTTAAAGGAAAGGATTATCTCACTGACGTCAGTGGAATTAATAGGCTTTAGGTACAGAGACTGTGGATAGTTACCTGTAAGATAGTCCTTAACATCAGTACCGGAAGATGGAATATCATTTGCAAGGGATGACCCAATGGAAGAGAAGAACCTATTGAACTCAATAGCAGAATCAGAGGCTGAAAGCTGACCATCGTTATTGGACAGGAGTGTTGGTTTGTTATTTAAAATCTTCTTTGATCCCAATATTTGTGAAATTGTGCTCCAAGTTTTTTAATGTTGCTCTTTATTTGCGTAAATTTATCCTCGAAGTATTTAGTTTTAGCTCGTCTAATTATCTTAGATAGCAATAACGAGTAATTATTGTTTAATTAGTAAAATTTATTTATTTATATATATACAAGAAGGTACATTGGGATTGTGAGGATACATAGCATAGTAATTCCATTCTTGTAAAGCCACTAGTACGCGCAGCGTTTCGGGCAGGTCCTTAATCTAAGAAAATTTTAAGTAGGTAAATACTTGCAAAATATATAAAAATGATAACAGTCACATTACAAGAAAAAAAGTAAAAGATGAGTGAAAAATTCTATGTATATTAAAGCACATAGGTAGCTCAGACTGATTGCAATGACAGCTTGAATGGTAGTTTAACAAAAATTAGTAGGCACAATACAGCATATGGCTAGCACATAAAAGAAGACGGCAGTTGAACACAGTGATAAAGTTGTTTGGATTAAGTACATAAAGATTGGGAGATTGGGTAGCACTAGATACAGAGCAAATTTAAAGCTCAGTGTACTATAGAATGTATATAAATTCACTTGAACGTGTCCAGCGTAGGATGACAAAGTTAATTCCCCAAATTAGAAATCTTTCATATGAAGAAAGATTAATAAAGCTTAAATTGCATTCACTGGAAAGGCGAAGAGCTAGGGGTGACACGATAGAGGTTTACAAGTGGATAAATGGACATAACAAAGGGGATATTAATAGGGTATTAAAAGTATCAACACAAGACAGCCCCTTTCAAAGCTGGAGAAATTGCTGACCTGGAGAGCGTGCAGAGATCCTTTACTGCTAGAATCCACTCAGTAAAACATCTAAACTATTGGGACCGACTAACGAGCCTAAATCTGTACTCCCTTGAGTGCAGGCGGGAGAGATACATAATAATTTACACGTGGAAAATATTAGAGGGGCTGGTCCCAAACCTGCACACAGAAATAACATCACATGAGACCAGAAGACATGGCAGGATGTGCAGAATACCCCCGTTGAAAAGCAGAGGTGCAACTGGTACTCTGAGAGAGAACTCTATCAACATCAGAGGCCCGAGACTGTTCAACACGCTTCCGCTACACATAAATAAATATAAATAAATATAAATAAATATGTTTATTCAGGTAAGGTATATACATACAAGTGAGGTTACATTAATGGATCGAATTATAGGTAGAGCTAGTACATACAATGCCTAAAGCCACTATTACGCAATGCGTTTCGGGCAGGAAGAACATTAATATCTAGAACTTAATATTAATAGAGCATAAAGAATAAAATGTGTTGAGAACAAATACATATAAAGATAAAAAAAAGGGGGAACATGACTGAAAAAGCAGCACAAATACAAAAGGTTGACAAACAGTGTTGATTAAAAAATAACAGACATGGGTTGAACTAGAGGAGTAAGGTAGGTTACAGGGAATTTATTAGGTAGTGTTTAGTTTTATTCTTAAACTGGTTGAGAGAGGTACAGTCTTTAACATGGTTGGGGAGGTCATTCCACATTCTGGGTCCCTTGATTTGTAGAGCATTTCTAGTTTGATTAAGCCGTACTCTTGGAATATCAAAACTGTATTTATTTCTGGTGTGGTGCTCATGGGTTCTGTTACAACCAGCAATGAAGCTTTTGAGTTCAGGATTGGCATTACAGTTCAGCGTTTTATATATGTATGATACACATGAGAGAATGTGCAGTGACTTAATATCTAACATATTCAGAGATTTGAGTAGGGGTACCGAGTGATGTCTGGGGCCAGAGTTGGATATTGTCCTAATAGCAGCTTTGTGTTGAGTAATTAGAGGACGTAAATGATTTTGGGTAGTAGAACCCCAAGCACAAATACCATAGTTGAGATATGGATAGATGAGGGAGTAATAGAGAGTCACCAGGGCAGGTCGGGGTACATAATATCTGATCTTAGAGAGAATGCCAACAGTTTTTGAAACTTTTTTTGATATGTTTAGAATGTGTCCCTGGAAGTTCAGCTTGTGGTCAATGAGAACGCCAAGGAACTTACCATCTAATTTGTTACAAATTTGGGTATTGTTAATTTTGAGATTTATTTGATTAGAGGATTTATTGCCAAACAGAATATAGAAAGTTTTGTCAATGTTAAGGGTGAGTTTGTTGGCAGTTAGCCAAAGATGGACTTTATTTAGCTCAGTATTTACTGTGGCATTTAGAGCAAGGGGGTCAGGACTGGAGTAAATGAAGGTTGTGTCGTCAGCAAAAAGAATTGGTTTGAGGTGTTGGGAGGCATTTGGAAGGTCATTAATGTAGATGAGAAAGAGGAGAGGGCCAAGTATGCTGCCCTGAGGAACACCGATGTTGATGGGTAGGGTGGGAGAAATTGAATTATTCACAGAAACATACTGGAGCCTGTCAGTAAGGTAAGATTTGAGGTATTGCAGGGAGTGTCCTCTGACTCCATAATGATGTAATTAAGAAGAAGGTTTTGGTGGTTGACAGTGTCAAAAGCCTTACGCAGGTCCACAAATAACCCAACAGGGAACTCATTTTTATCAAGAGCTGCATGAATCAAGTTAATCATACTAATAAGTGCATCGTTAGTGCTTTTTTTGGGTCTGAAGCCATATTGACAAGAGCTAAGTATATTGTGTTTGGCTAGATAAGAGTAAAGCTGCTTGTAGATTAGTTTTTCAAATATTTTTGACAATTGAGTTAGGCAGGATTGATATAGGTCTGTAGTTGTTAACATCTGTGAGATCACCACATTTGTGGACAGGGGTTACTCTCGCTTTCTTTAGAATATCTGGAAAGGTTTGGAGTTCAAGTGACTTGTTGAAGAGCAATGCAATAGCAGGGGCTAAAGATCTGGAGGCTTTTTTGTAAATTAAAGTTGGTATCTCATCAAGGGCACTAGACTTGGTTTTAAGGGAAAGGATTATCTCATTGACGTCAGTGGAATTAGCAGGCTTTAGGTACAGAGACTGTGGATAGTTACCTGTAAGATAGTCCTTAACATCAGTACTGGAAGATGGAATATCATTTGCAAGGGATGACCCATTTTTTTTTTTTTTGAGATATATACAAGAGTTGTTACATTCTTGTACAGCCACTAGTACGCGTAGCGTTTCGGGCAGGTCCCTGGAATAACGATCCCCGCCGCGATGAATCGTTTTTTCATCCAAGTACACATTTTACTGTTGCTTAAACAGAGGCTACAGTTAAGAATTGCGCCCAGTAAATCCTCCCCGGCCAGGATACGAACCCATGACATAGCGCTCGCGGACGCCAGGCGAGTGTCTTACCACTACACCACGGAGACTGCTGAGAAGAGAAGAACCTATTAAAACTCAATAGCAGAATCAAGGCTGAAAGCTGGCCATCGTTACTGGACAGGAGTGTTGGTTTGTTATTAAAAATCTTCTTTGATCCCATATTTGTGAGATTGTGCTCCAGTTTTTTTAATGTTGCTCTTTATTTGGGTAATCTATCTTCGTAGAATTTAGTTTTTGGCTCGTCTAATTATTTTAGATAGCAATAACGAGTAATTCTTTGAAATTCTTTGGAGACGGTTCCTAACCTATACTTCTTCTCAGGTCATGTTTTTTATTAATGGATTTAAGTATTCCCTTTGTAAGCCAGGATTGTTAAGCCTTTTGGTTGTGACTTGTTTTGAAAGCCTAGGACAGTGGGTGTTATAAAGGTTAGAGTCTTTTGAAGAAAAGATTGCACTGCTAGGTTGATGTCCCCTATGTTACCTAACTCGGATTCCCAGTTGACATTATCAGCAGCAGTTATAAAATTCTATAGCAGTTTCATTGTGCAGCCTAAAGCTTAATTCCCTTGACTCAAGAGGTGGTTTGATAATATTAGTTGAGAGAAATGGGGTAATGGTCTGTAGTGCTATCGGTGATTATACCTGAAGTAAGCGGAGAGGTTATGTTGGTCCAAATGTGATCAAGAGTCATGGCCGTACTATCAGTGATTCTAGTAGGTCTAGTGATTAAGGGTATGAGGAAGCAGGAATTCATACAGTTGATGAAGCTACAGCAGTAGGGTGTTCAGGCTCGCAGAGGTCAATATTAAGTCCCCAGCGATAATTAGATGGTTTTTGTTCAGTCTGTTATCGAGTATTAGATTTCTGAGGTTTGAATTGAATTCAGACACATCAGTGTTAGGAATTCTATAGACTGCACCCACAGACAGGACAGACTCGGCACCCTTGACTCTGAACTGGCGAAGATATACTCCCCACAGCTGTCTCTAGTTCTAATTATATTTAAGCATGTTAGTTCTTGGTGGTAGTAAAAGCAGTACCACCCCTCTCTGAATTTGATGACAGTGTGAATTGCTGAGTAGTTAGGCATGTTAAGAGTTGAGTATGTCCTCTTCAACCACGTTTCAGTAAGTATAATAAAAGAGAATTGTTGTCAA
>WNGS01006703.1:0-12786 GCA_020271785.1 Procambarus virginalis
TTTGCATATTTTTGGAAGGGGAACTTTGAATAAATTATTATTGCACTAAATACTTTTTTGATAAAGTGCGTTGTAAAATCCTTTCTTACATGCTAATGTGATATCTGAGTGTTTATAGAAATGATTTTAGTGACACATGTGTTCTAGAAATTTTTCGAAAATTTTGAAAAATTTGTTGCCATAATAGTGTATTTTTTTTTCTCCCTTTCTATTTAGGTTGTGTTGCTGAAACTTGGACCAGTTGCAGCCCTTTCTATAACCATTACATAAATAAATTTGCAAACAAATTGAACAACTTTTACTTTACCCCTAAGGAACCCCCATAAGGAGATCTAATTGATTATCCCAATCCATCTTAGTATCAATACAAAATTTCTTTAACAAAGATTTAATGGTTTGATGGCTACGTTCCAGAGATCCCTGTGAAGCAGGATGATATGGACTGGATAAGACTTGGGTGATGTTAAATTCCTGAAGGGTTTTCTTAAACAACTCTTTGGTGAAATTAGGCAAGGTAATTATCAAAAGAAGGCACCAAACCGGGAAGGCTATGTAGCACCATCAAAGTGCGAAATAATCAGAGGGCGCTAAATATCACCAAGAATGCCAATACGAGAACAAAAACGCATAAGGCGAACAATATCAAAAGTATCCGATTCACCTAGAATTCTATCGAGGGACAAGTGACCGCGAGGGACGGTCGGAAAGCAAGAAACACGCTCGTCCTGGAAGTCAGAACATTCAACAAGGATATGCACAACTGCAAGAGGGACAATGCAACTCGGACAATAAGGAGCAGGGCGGCGCTCCAATAAGTGACTGTGGGTTAAGCGAGTATGGCCAACCCGCAGCCGTGCCAAAGTAGTTTCCCACCACCAGTTACGGTGGTAGGAGGAAGGCCACGGAGACACACTACGTTTGAGAGGACGTAGCTTGTTACTAACCACAGAGGACCAACAACCCTGCCAATGGGCAAGGATGGAGGAATGAATAACAGGATAAAAGTCGGAATAAGGAATATCTTTACGGGAGATGGGACAAGAACGGATAGCGTCCTTAGCAGCAGCATCCTCACGCTCATTGATAGAAACACCAATATGGCTGGGAACCCAGCAAAACTCTACCGATTTAAATTTACTAGAAATAAGAAACAGCCAATGCTGAATCTCGACCACCGGATGGACAGGATTAAAGGACCCTAGAGCCATGAGGGCACTACGAGAGTCAACTACAACCACAAAGGAGAAATGAGAATGAGAAAGCAAGAGACGGAGAGCATAGCGAATAGCATAAAGTTCCGCCGTAAAGACGCTAGCCTTCGAAGGGAGGCGACACACATAAGTACGGTCAGGAAAAACAACAGAGTAGCCCACACCGTCCACAGACTTAGAACCATCGGTGAAGATGGAAATAGAGTGGGAGTGCAAACAAAAGTGCTCAAAGAATAGGCTTTTCAGAACTGTAGGAGGGGTAAAGGCTTTAGTAATACAAGTCAAGGACGTACAAAACTTGGGAAGGGGGACTCTCCAAGGAGGCAAGGAAGGAACAATATGAGGAGAAATATTAGAAATATGAACAGAAAGAGAATCCTGTAAGCGAGATAACCGGACACAAAGTGGGAGACGATGAGAGGAACAGGAACTACAGGAGGAGGAAAAGTCAAAGCACGACAGAGGCGAGAGGAAGGATGTTGTAAGTACCGCGCAAGATAGCGAAGACAGTAGCAATCACGGTGGTCCTGAAGAGAGAGAAAGCCAGTGTCAACATACAAACAGAGGGCGGGAGTCGAACGGAAGGCACCAGAGCTGAGACGTAACCCAGTATGGTGCAAAGCATCAAGACGGCGAAGAGTAGAAGGAGAAGCAGACGAGTTAGCAGGGCAACCATAATCGAGTTTAGACAGGACGAGAGAGGAGTGCAAATAGAGGAGCGTGCGCCTATCCGCTCCCCAAGAAGTATAGGACAAAACCTTAAGTAGGTTAAGGGCCTTAGAGCATTCAACTCAGAGGTAAGAGATATGGGCTGACCAAGACAAACGAGTGTCAAACACTAACCCCAAGAGCTTTGCGGAATCCCTATACACAATGGGTTGACCATAAAGCGACAAAGAGGGACGAAGAACGACATGCTTCCGAGTAAAAGTCATAGCACAAGTCTTAGACGAAGAGAACTTGAAGCCATGATCGGTGGCCCAAGACGACACGGCATCAATCGTAAGTTGAAGCCGCCGTTGAAGGAGAGGTGAATCATCACCCCGACAGCAAAGGGTAAGATCATCAACATAGAGAGCAGAGAAGACGCCAGAAGGAAGAGAGGAAAGGAGACAGTTGAGGGCAACTAGAAAAAGAGTAGTGCTCAGAACACTACCCTGGGGTACACCCTCATACTGCTGAAAAGGGGCAGAGAGAGCAGTACCAAGCCGCACACGAAAGGAACGACGAGAGACGAAGCCCTGGAGAAAGAGAGGGAGGTTCCCACGAAGGCCAAAAGAATGAAGTTGAGACAGAATATCATACCGCCAGGTAGTGTCATAAGCCTTTTCCAGGACAAAAAGAACGGCAACAACGGAGGTCTTCGCAGCAAAAGTAGTACGAATATAGATCAAGTTCACCAGGTCATCCGTTGTGCTGCGGCACTTGCAAAAACCAAATTGAGAAGGGGAGAGGTGGTGATAGTGTTCTAAGAACCACAACAAACGAATGTTAACCATACGTTCAAAGAGCTTGCAGACACAACTCGCAAGGGCTATACGGCGGAAGTCCTTGGGGGATGACCCGAGAGACCCTGGTTTCCGAACAGGGAGGACAACAGCATCGAACCAGTCTTCAGGGACCGACGACGACTCCCAGACCCGATTGTACAGACTAAGTAAATACTGAGACGTGCACGGAGGTAGATGGCAAAGCATTTCATAATGAACGCCATCGGAGCCCGCTGCCGTAGAACCGCAAAGGACTAGGGCAGACTGAAGCTCAGATTGAGAGAAGGGATCATTATAGGCAAGGTGAAGACAAGTACAGAAATTTAAAGGATGAGACTCAAGAAGAGGCTTACGAAGAAGGAAGGATTGGGGGGAGATGAGAACCAGAACTACAGAGGAGAAATGGGAACCCAGTTCGGTCGTAACCTGCAACGGGTCCGCCACAAGAGCACCATGGAGGCGAAGGACCAGTGAGACATCGGGAACGAACTTACCCGCAGTCTTGCAGATACGCTTCCAGACCAGTGAGAGAGGAGTTTCGGACGTAACAGTGGAGACATAAGATGCCCAGCAAGCACGTTTAGCCACACGGATGGACCTACGGGCCACCGCACTCGCCTTCCGAAACAAAAGAAAATACTCAACCGTCTGCCAGCAGTGATGTCTCTTCCAGGCTGCACGTTTACAGCGGACAGCCCGAGCACAGTCCATATTCCACCAGGGAACGCACTTCCGCGTTCCCCTTGAGGAAGAGCGAGGAATAGAGTAGAGGGCAGTGTCAAAGACAGTGTCATGAAAAAGAAGGAGGGCACGAGGGAGAGGCAGAATGGAGAGGTCGGAAGTAGGAGCACAGAGAGTAAAGAGGCGCCAGTCAGCCTCGGCGAACCGCCACCTAGGGAAGGAGAGAGGAGGGCGAAAAGAGAAAAAAGAAACAAGGATAAGAAAATGGTCACTGCCATAGAGGTCATCAAGGACCCGCTACCCGAAATCTAAGGAAAGGGATGACGAGCACAGAGAAAGATCGAGACAAGAAAGGGAGCGAGTCCGAGGGCAGACTGGAGAAAGCTCACTTAATTCTGGTGAGCCAAATGAGTGGGCTCACCAGAATTAAGAAGGGACAGGGAAGAAGAGAGGATGAAAGGTTCAAGGAGGCGACCCCGGGTGTTTGTCAGCACATCACCCCGAAAGGCATGACGACAATTGAAATCACCCAGCAGGAGCACAGGCTCCGGCAAGGAGTCTAGGAGGTGTTTAAGATTGGGAAGAGAAAGTGGGACAGTGGGGGGGAGATAAATGGAACAAACTGTGTACCATCTACGCAAAAAGACACGGGCGGCAGAACAGTGGAGAGGCGAGGAAAAAAGTAAGGGGACAAAGGGAACATCGGAGCGAATCAAGAGAGCAGAAGAATTATGGACCCCAGCCGTCACTAGTGGGGGGGGGGGAAGAGAAAAGAATAGCCATGGAAGCGACCAGGACGAGCACCAAGCATCGGCTCCTAGAGACAGACACAAAGTTGCGAAAACTGTGAAATGAGAAGTTGGAGGTCAAGGAAATTGGCGTAAAATCCACGGATGTTCCATTGAAGAAAAGACATCAGCAAAGAGAGAGAGGAGAGTAACAGAGAGCAAAGAAGAAACAAAGGTGAAGAAGGAACACAGCACGCTAAAAAAGCACAGAGTCAGGAGCAGGGTCAGCGAAGTCAGGGTTAGGGGGCATGGGTAAACCGAGTAAAGAAGGAGGGAAAGAAGTGGGAGGACAGACCAGAGTGGGACGAGCAGGGTCTGGAGGAGGAGGAGGGGCAGAAAGAGGGATGTGCACCTCAGCAAGGGCAGTATCCGAGATGGAACCGGGGTCTAAAGAAACCCCAACAGTAGGAACACCCGAAGCGGGAGGGGAAGGAACGATAGAATCAGAGATAGGGGGTGAAGAAGAAAGCGAAGCCTTCTTACCGACAGGGGAGGAGGAAGGAGAGGAGCCAGGTTTCCGCTTCTGACTCAAAGATACGGGCGTCCCAGCAGCAATGTATTGGGCAACAGACTCCAGCGTCTCGATAGAAGAAGAGCGAGAGCGAACAACACAACCATCAGGAGAGCGATGGATGTCGGCCCGCACAGTCAGGCGGCGTGGAGAGCTAAGAGATGGAGGAGAATGACGGGAAGGAGGACTAGAGGGAGAGGAAAAAGAAGACAGAGGAGACGTGACAGACTGGGTAGAAAGAAGGGGAGCCCTAGACAGAGAACCAGGAGAGGGACCCTCCGGATCAGAACGGAGGGAAACAGGGGAGGTGGTGGTGGGTGTGTCCGGGTCTAAGGCTCGGAAACAGTTGTGAGACTGAGGAAGGCGGGAAGGACGAGGAGAGGAAAAGCGCACCACGCGAGCATAGGAGACACCAGCGAAAGAGGGGAGACGATGAACTTGGCGCCGAGCCTCAGGAAAAGACAAACGGTCTCGGTGCTTCAAGCTGAGGACAGCCGCCTCAAGTTTGTAACGAATACACGCACGGGAGAAGGTAGGGTGGGCCTCACCTCAATTGAGGCAGCGGGCCTGGGGAGAAGTGCACTCCAACTTAGAGTGACCCTCGCTTCCACACAGGGGACAGAGAGAGACAGGACTAAAGCATTTGAGGGGTACCATGCCCAAACCTCCAGCACTTACCGCAGAGAGGGAATATATTCCTGAACGGAGCATCTGACACCAGCAAGAATGACAGAGAGCGGAAGGGTCCTACCATCAAAGGTAACCTTCACAACCCGAAGGGGCAGACGGCGATGACCACGAGGGGGACAATTAAATGTATCCACCTGGAGAACAGAATGACCCTGGGCCTCGAGGATATGCTTGATATCCTCGTGGCAGTCCTTGAGATCCCTAACACTGGTCGCGACATGGTGTGGGAGGAGAACAGTGCCAACACTGGCATTCAACCGAGTGTTCTTCGAGACCCGAACAGGGGTCTCGCCAAGGCAGCATAAGGCGGCCAAGCGGGTGGCCGCATCCTGAGAAGGAGCAGAAAGGACACGGGTACCAAGACGAGTGGGGTTGAAGGTGACAGAGGCATCCACGGAATCGACAAGATACCTATGAAGGGAAAAATCGTCAGTAGTTGAATCCAAAGGTTGGAGGTCAAAGCACTTAGTCCACGTAGCAGGACCAAACAAAGCATGGATCAAAGTAGGATGGGAAGGGAGCATACGAGAGCGGCCGTGGCGGGGACGGCGATGAGAACCCTTAGAGAGAGACGGTTCGAAAGGTGCAGTAGTCACAAGAAGAGATGGAGCCGTGCAAGGGGATGAGACGGTCACCACAGCAGACTTGGGGCTCGAACCAACCACAGAGGAGGGAGGGGAGCAGGGAAGAAGAGTCCGGTCTGGGCCTAAACCGGTTCCTGTAGCGGGGGCTACAGATCCCGGTCTTCCAGGACGGTCTGACTCAGAGGGCCTGGTCGCCCACCCCATGAGCCTGGGTAAGAGAAGTCAAGTCGTTATCCATACAGCAAACCAAACATTAGGGATGGGTCCTGGAACCAAGGGATACCACCTACCAGGGCAGCCAGGGAGACCGAGCGCGGGCCAGTGCATTAAGGGTGTGTCGTCCCCAGCGGTGCACCCCCTTTTCAACAGGGGAGTCCTACTACTTCGTTCATTCTCCCACACTGGTGCTAAGACCCCAGTCCCCTTATCGCCCCAGCCTGGACACCCAACCATCCACTCAGGGCGGCCTCTCACAGGCAACCCCTCCAGCGGGTGGTCCGATGGCTCACAAGGCCCCTACATGGTGCCCTTCATCACGTACACCACCTAAAGAGGGGGCACAGGCAACCCACACCGGTCCCAGGGAGGTGTACGTGAACCCCTCACCACGGCAAGGAGGCACCACGGATGGGTGGTGAAATTAGTTCCACAGTCACTCTGTATCTCCTTCGGGAACCATACAGAGTGAAGATCTTCAACAGATGCTTGACAACTCTAGTAGGTGTAATGTTCTTCACGGGAACTGCTATTGGGAACCTAGTGGTAGGACACAATATAGTAATGATGTTCATGTTGCCTGCGTGGGATTTTTGGTAAGGGCTCAATGCAGTCAACAACAAGCCTAGAAAATCGTTCCAAAGGCACAGGAATAGGGATAAGTGGTGCCTTCTGAAAGTTGATATTTGGTTATCCTGCCATTTGACAGGTATGACAGATACTAACATATGTTCTAACATCTCGTGCCATGTGTTACGGCCCTTGACCTCTGGATATGGTTCCTCTGTTGCAGTTGGTAAAAATATAATAACATACGGCCTTGCCTCAATAAAAAGGGTGAAGTAAAGGCAACTGCTTACTTAAAAAAAGAAGAATGATTTTACATTTTACAAATGTGGCATCAATACTTATACTTACGAAATGAACGGTGTGGTAAACAACGCAGCTCAATTCCAACACAATGTCACACAAAATAATTAAATCAAAATTAAAATAAATCGAAATCTATGAAAATTCAATTTATTAATGCAATCAGAAACATTGAAGTGGAAATCATAACATATTTAGTATAACGTGTGTGTGTTGCTATTACGTTCAACAGATGGTGCTGTTCTTTCATTAAATTATGTTTTTACCTGTCAAAGGTGTGGCACCTATATACGCTTCAGCATATATAGTATATATGCATATAACACACCTATATATGTGTTCACACTTCAACTGTGCTTCCAGCTGCAGCTTCATTATCTCCAGCTTAACGCTGCGCCTGCTGCCGCTGGATCCTCTACTGCTTCCACCGACGCTCATGTTCTCTCCCACACTAGCAGGTGTCTGTGGCCGTTTCTCTCCCAAAGCCTCATCTCGTGCCCTGAGCTGTGCCATGATCTCGAGTCTTCTCTCTCCCACTTTGGTAGATCTCAATTTTATCCCAAAGTGGTCGGCTATCGATTGCAGCTGTGCCCTGGTGCACTCCACCAGCAACATCTCATCCCTTGTGTCAATGAAACTACCTTGTTACCTTCTCATCCTCTATCTTGTGCTATGAGTGATAACCTGTACCTGATACCTAATACCACTAACAATGTACCACAATCGCAACCGTTATCTTGATCTTATCCTGGCGAGGTCACCAATGTCGGGGTTCCCAGGGTGAGCAACGGTATACAAGGACTTTATCCCGGATATCCTGGCAAGGTCGCCAATGTCGGGGTTCACCATAAGAGGGGTGAGCAACAGTATACAAGAAATCCTCTTGACGGTCGCACTTGCGATAACTGTTACTCACCGTAGCCCTGCGGGTCTTCACTCCATCCTCGCGGTGCCACTGTTTGCCAGGAGAGTACCCCAGTCGATCCCCAACCGGCCTTAATAGTCAGAGATGAGTGAGGACACAGTTTGCTCTCTCCCAACTGTGTGCCCGCCCCGACATGGACTCTACTACTAATTGCAAGGTCGCCAACTGGTGTTTCCTGTGTCCAGTAACATGTCAGTGGTATTGTGGGATTGTGGTAACAGCGGCAAGAACACACTCAATAGATCTGGTAACAGGCAAGTATTTATTTCTATCACTCTATCTCCTTCCAAGTACTATATAGCCACAAGAAATATGGAGGGGATGATACAAACGCCAAGGTAATTTGTATTTTACTTAAAACTCAAGACATCATATTCTTATATCAACAAGCAAACAGCTAGTACGTGCAAAAGTCGCTCACTCTCCACATATAATCAGGAACACACCAAGATGGCAATGCTCCCCCTCACGTCAACGTCAAAATCAGCTGAGCGACCCCCCCCCCTCACTGCGTGATCTCTCACTGCACTATTTGCTTGTTGGTGTTATGCGCCTGTTTCTTTAAATTCTCAAGAGTCACTAAGTGTCCAACAACACAATATTTGCAACAATGGCCACAGCACTCAAATAATTCACTGCACCGATCTTGAGCTCAATCAAACATTTCTATATTAATGAACACAATAATTCACTATAATGGCGTAACACACTGTACTTCATATAATGATAACGAATGCAACAAGATATAATACTGGAGTTCTCAGTAATTCCTTTCGTAGGCGAATATTCAATTGATCACTGCACACATGAAAATTATTCGACACACGAGCATGCATATATATAGATAAATCATAGATATCAATAATAGTAATAATATAAATACTGGGCACATAGCCTAACACCAATAACTGGTACACTTGTATATATATATATATATATATATATATATATATATATATATATATATATATATATATATATATATATATATATATATATATATATATATATATATATATATATATATATATTCTCTCTCTAAGTTATCATAGTAAAGTCACATGAAAGAAATCATCGACACAGTAAATTCTTCAATCAATCCAGGTGCCTGCACACACCACATATATATATAAATACCGTGAGTGCTCTATTCAGCCTCTGCACAACTGTGCCTTACTGTGACATAGAACTAGGTGAGACTTGCTCACTACATGAAAGATACTCTGGCTAAATATATAGCTGACTAAAGGGAAATTGGGAGGGAAACTAGAATCACCTACTTCCACCTATCCTCCGGTGAGGGTTGAGTTGTAGCTCCTGGTCCAGGCTCTTGCCTCGTGTAGGGAACGCCCCCACACACACACTGATGTGTCCTCCAGGAACCCAAATCAATGTCCCAGAATAAACGCGTCATCGCTGTGTTTTGTCCTCCGCAGGTCCGTGCTCCTCCTCCACGTCTTGTAGGGTTTGAGTCAGTCTCCCGGCCATCAACTTCTCCTCCCAGCTACGGCTGCCAACCTACTTCTCGGCTGCAGTCGTACGGATTCCCAATTAACATCTTCTTTCACTGCTTCCCAGTGGATTGGCCCAGCCGTACGTCGTCACTGTGAAACTATCAGACGTCCCAGACGATACTGCCTAGACTTCACCTGCACAGCACCCGACCCAGGAGCACTTGATGCTCAATATTCCGTCAATTCCCTCTTCAGTCCACACATGGAATGAAGGAAGACCTCTCGGCGTACTTGCAGACTATGGGTGACGTGTAAGATCCACGGGAACGGCGTACTACTGTCAGATTGACAGGATCAACCTTCACACATCCGTCCACCTTGACGTGTCATGTCAGACTGATGGCGCCACCGCGGCACGATGACCGGACCCCCTTGCCTTCGTGACGTCATACTTGCCAAGGGAGGTTTTCATTGGCTCCCAGTGCCACGTCGCTGACGGTGACCAATCTGGTGTCACTGACGTCACACAATTTTGGGGGCAAAACGGAGGGGCCAGCGCCATATTGGCGTCCTAAAGGGCCTATACCACCGGCCAAAATACTCTTCTTTTACAAATTTCTCGCCACTGCGAGAACACTACACTCTCCCACATATATCAAACTGATGCCCGCGACATAGAGAACGCTCGGGTAAAGTGGACATGACTCTTACAGCAGGCGTGGAAGAAATATAAGGGGGGGGGACACCATCACAACACACACCACATATATATATATATATATATATATATATATATATATATATATATATATATATATATATATATATATATATATATATATATATATATATATATATATATATATATATATATATATATATATATATATATATATATATATATATATATATATATATATATATTGTGACGGTGTTCCCCCCCTTTTAATTCTCCCACGCCTGCTGTAAGAGTCATGTCCACTATTCCCGAGCGTTCTCTACATTGCAGGCATCAATTGAACATGTGTGGGAGAGAGTAGTATTCTCGAAGAGCCGAGAAATTTGTGAAATAAGAACATTTTGGCCTGTGGGATAGGCCCTTTAGGGAGCCAATATGGCGCTGGCGAGTCTGTTCTCCCGCCAAAACTGTGTGACGTCAGTGGCGCCAGATTGGTCACCGTCAGCGACGTGGCACTGGGAGCCAATGAAAACCGACTTTGGAAAAAGTGACGTCACATAGGCAGGGGGAGTCCAGCCGCGGTGGCGCATTAGCGCTATCAGTCTTTCACGACACGTCCGAGAGGCAGAACGTGCGATCCGGTCATCCTGTCAGAGTGACAGATTTACCGAACTCCAGTGGATGTAAGCGTCTCCAGTTGTTAGCGCGCACTCTGTGAGGTCTTCCTGCAACCCCGATGTGGCTCAGATAAGGAATTGACAGAATATTGAGCAACAAGTGCTCAGGGACAGGTGCGTTGCAAGAAGTGGGCCGGGCATCGACGTGTGACGTCCTTGGCAGTTCACCAGTATAAGAGACAGCTTAGTGGCCGTGCCAATCCACCGTGAGTGAACCGAGTTGACTGCCTTGTCAACCAGGTTGAACGTGTGATCGACGATCCTGTCAAGTTTGACAGTAACCCCACCTTCGTGGAACCCTACGAGTCAACAGTTGGATGCAAGCACGTCGAGAAGTCTTCCCAAATACCTAGCGATATATCTAGACGACGAGGGATTTGACAGTGAAGTGAGCTTCAAGTGCTCTGAAGTCGGGTGCTGTGCGTGTGGAGCTTAAGCAGTATCGTCTGGGACGGCTGATAACTTCACAGTGACTTCGTAGTGGTGAGAGGCAGTTCCTCTGGGAGTACAGTGACAAGGACTAATTGGGAAACGTGCGACGACCGCCGAGACGTAGGCTGGCTGCCGTAGTTGGGAGGAAAGTTGATGGCCAGGAGACCGACTTCAACCCTGCGACGTACTGTAGAGGAAGGAGCACGGACCTGCAGTGTACAGAAAGCGGCGAGACGCGAAAATCCTAAGGCGTTGGCTTGTGTTTCTGGAGGGTGAACGAGGCGAGAGCCTGGACCAGGAGCTACAACCCAACGGTGATCCTAGGATAGGTGAAGTAGGTGTTTACAGTTACCCTCCCATTTCCCCTTTAGTTAGCTATATATTTTCTTGTCAGGATATTTTATATGTCGTGAGCAAGTCTCACCTGAGTCTAAGTCACAGAGAGCACAGTGTGTGGTGAGGCTACCCAGAGCGCTCACAGTATCAGTTTACATATATATCTATGTGTGGGTGTGTGCAAGCACCAGGATTCATCAAAGAATTTACTGTGACTATTATTAATTTCCTGTGATTATTATTATTATATGTATTGGTTAACCCAATTGAAGGGTTAACCCTTCAATTGCGCATCGCATCATATGATGCGTTGACCGACTTGCAGAAAATTGCGCATCGCATCATATGATGCGTTGGAGTACTACGCAAGATTTAAACGGCCCGCGGATACACGGGGTTCACCACACCTTCATCAGGGCTCTTGTAAACAGACGCCATTTTTAAAAAAATCGTGGGCCAAACTCCCGGGTGTTAGGGGCCTCAGTATCGAGTAAGCTACCAAGCTTGACGCACGCAGCATGAGCTCACAGCACTGCTGTTCAGCTTGTGACCACAGCATCGCCTAAAAATGCCATAATATACTTGTTCATGCTATTATGTAGCGATAATATTATTACAGAAGACCCCTGACTGTGATAAAACTGACCATGGGTCTGATAATAAGAGGATTGTGATGATATTTAGAGCTGTGCTCCATGGAGGGAGGAGTAATGCTGTGGAGGGAGGGTGGTGGCGTTGTTATCTGACTGTGTGGCCACCTTTTATTGACTGCACTCACCATACCAGCTTAGTGGTTGTTATGGTGAACACAAATGTAGATACTTATATATAACGTGTGTATAGAGAGTATAACAGCAAGAGTAGGAGGTTGGGAGCCGCCATTTTGGTGAGAGGAGCGTCGTCTGCAGGAATTATCGTGTTGTTTACTGGTGATCACGTCTTTGGGCACCATATCAGTTTACTTGTACAAGTTTGGTGAATAAAACCGTTAGATATTTATATATAATGTGTGTATATAGCGTAATAACCACAAGCGTATTGTGGGAGGAGAAATATTAGTGCGTCTGGCCTGAGGGCGGCACCATCAGCTGACTGTGAGGTCCATCAGTGGCAGTGGCAGCCAGTGGCGGGCTGCCACTGCCTGCCACTGCCACTCAGCATACCAACTTAGTGGTTCGTTATGGTGAACACGAATGTAGATACTTATTAGATATATCTGTATATAGTGAATAAAAGCAAAAA
>WNGS01006703.1:18991-33843 GCA_020271785.1 Procambarus virginalis
CCTGAGCTGTGGCTGAGAGCACGGTCGACAAGATCCGTGCTAAGATCCTTTCATTATCTCTTGATTCTGTTATTACTGTATTATCTTATTCTCTAATTAATATAGCATCCAGTTGTATGATATGAGATTTTGTATGTTATATATTATAGCAGGCTGTAGTGTGCTGAGTTGCATTATATTGTATGAGGCTTTTGTGTTAGAATTTTGATGTAGGTTTCTCCGTGTGGGAGGTTGACCAGATTGGGAATGTGTTGTCAAGCGAGAGTTTATTATGTAACCTTGTTTAATTCTCATTATGGATTGTCATTAAATTGTATGGAAATATGTAACACCATATTGTACTCTTAAGATTAATAATGTCTTGTATATTTGTACTATATTTTGTTATTAGATTTCCACAATGTTTTGTGGCTGGTTAGTTGATATTATGGTGGACGCCGCCCGGGTGAGCCAGGTTCCGTAGTAGCGTGGCAGCTGTGGTCAAGAGGAGTCATGTATTAAGTTAAGTCATTGGTCTCTGTTATTTTTAGCTATTATTAGGCTAACTCTCTGGTTAGATGATTATGTATATTCCCTTTTATGTATTCATGTTCTGGTGATATGGCTCATGGCTCAATAAGGAGTTTTATTTATGATATTGCATGCTAAAGAATATTTCTGGCTATTATGTTTACCATTTAAATGTTATGTTTGTCCCCCTTAGCATAAATATATTGTTCTCCATTTTATGCAGTGATGTATCTATACCCCTAGACTTATGTTGGCAAGGCCGATTTAAATATTTTCTGTACACTGCTGGGAGAAGAACCTTATTTAGTCTCAAGGGTGGTAACAAATGAGGGCCTGTGTCCGGGAGATTAAACCTTAATTCCCTGTAATGTTTGTACAATTAACAGTGCTAATTATTAATAGCAATTGCCTTCCTAGGTACTCTGTGATTATCTAGTGACACCTAATCAAGCCTGTGAAATTATCTGTTCAATCTGAGCTGCTGTGAAAACTTTTCAACGCTTCACGATTTGAGGTAAGTGTTCAGCTTGTGCCAGGGGCCAAGCATAATTTTCAGTGTTGTTTCAAGTGTAAGTTGTGATTATTGAGCCAACCATGGAGGATCAGGTTGTTGCGTTGGTAGATCAGCCAAATTTTGGTAAAATTAAAGACTTAAAGAAGTCTGGTTTGTTATTGCTGGCTGATAAATTGAACCTAGCAGTTTCCAGTAAAATGTTGAAAGCTCAAGTGTTAAGAGTTATTGTCACACACTTGGTGGAGGAGGAGAGACTTGACGAGGAGTGTTTAGGAGAGTTAGAAGAAGAGTCAAGTGACAAGGTGGCAATTTTAAAGTTGGAGTTGGAGACTAAATTAGAAATGGCTAGGCTGGAAGCAGACAAGCAGAGGTTGCAGTTGCAGAACCAGCAAAAACATTTGAGTTGGAGTTGGCAGCAGTTGCAGAAAGGTTGGAGTTGCAGAACCAGACAAAACACCTCGAGTTGGAGGCTCAGTTACGACTGGCAGAGCAACAAACTAAACAATTAGAAATTCAGCAGAGTATGGCTGAAAATAATAACAGGTTGGAACAGCAGAGGATTGCGGCAGGTTTGGGTAACACTAGTAATAATCCAGAGAGTACAAATAGTTCTTCTAAGTACAGTAAACATGTAGATTTGCCTAAGTTTAATGAAGAAGATCCAGAAATATTTTTCTTGCATTTTAAGAAATTAGCAGTCAGCATGAACTGGCCTGTTGATCAATGGGTTAGCATTTTACAAGGACAATTTAAGGGTAAAGCTCAAGAGGTATTTGCATCTTTGCCTGCTGAGAATTCTTTCGATTTTAAATTTGTTCAGCAAAGTATTTTAAATGCCTACCAGCAGATCCCAGAGGCACATAGAATAAAATTCAGAAGTTTAAAAAGAGCACAAGACCAGACTATTTCTGATTTTGTAAGAGTAAAATTAAATCACTTTAACAGATGGTTAAAAGCACTTAATATTACAGAGTTTGAGACTTTGAGAGACCTCATAGTAACTGAGGAAGTAGTGGGATGTCTACCAGAGAAATTAGCTTTGTTTATGGCTGAAAATAAACAAACCACTGATCTTATAAAATTAGCCAAGCTAGCTGATGAGCATGAACTACTTACTAAAGTGCCTTTTAGAGCACCCATTAATCATTTCAATGCCAAAACTAATCATTATGCTCATAAAAATCACGTTTTCCAGACTCGACCAGCTACTTCACCTTCTCCCCTTAACCCTTCTCCTGTAAGCCTAAATCTGAGAAACAACCGACAGGGTTGTCAACCTCAAGTAATGTAGTGATTAAGCCTGCAGTGGGTTCGGCTGTTCCGACCACTAGCAGGTATTGCACGCATTGCAGGAGAAGAGGTCATGTGGTAAATTCATGTTATGCTTTGCACCCAGAGTTGAGACCAACTGGTCTAATTATGAGTAGGGGTTTGCAAACCATTAATGCCAATGTTGCTTCAGTCATGCCCAAGTGGATGACTAATTTTGATCCATACCTACATTCGGGAACCCTATTATGTACTAGTGGAACCTGGAAACCAGTTCAGTTGTTAAGGGACACTGGTGCTTCCCAGTCTTTAATTTCTCGCCGTGTTCTTACTGATGTTAGCACAGAAGACACTGGAGAGGTAGTGTTATTGCAGGGACTTGGAGGCCATATCCAGCGTGTACCACTAATTAAGGTTAACCTGAATTCTTCTATTACACCAGGTTGGTGCACTGTAGCAGTCAGTGAGCAGTTGCCCATTCCTGGGATTGATATAATTGTAGGTAATGATTTTGACAAGTGTCAATTTAGTGGGACCGATTGTCCTGTTATGTATACTAAACCTAATGCAGTACTGGCTCAACCAGATGAGGATGATGGTGTCATTTATCCAGCCTGTGTTGTGACCAGATCCATGGGTAAGCAGAATGTGGTAAGTCCTGCTACTACCAAGGTGGATGTTCTCGAGGCCAGGACCCTTTCAGAAGGGAAGGTGGAGAAGGACCTTGAAGATACACTTTTAGCTCACGTGGATGTCGAGAGTGAGGCCGGTGCCAAAGCCCTAATTTATTCTGACCCAGATGGTCTGGAAAATGTGGCCCAGGTACCAATTCCTTGCCCGCTCGCTCCAGTTGTAGAGTTCCAGACCTTGCGTAAGTTACAGAGTACTGATCCCAGTCTAGCTGAGTGTTATGCAGAAGCAGCCGACTCCATTGATACTTTGGAGGAGAGTACGGGTTGTTATTTCAGGGATCAATTCCTGATGAGAAAATGGAGACCATCAGGAACTCCCTCATCAGAGGATTGTGAGTTTAAAACCCAGCTCGTTGTGCCAACAGAGTATAGGGAGCAGGTATTGCAAGCTGCTCATGATGACCTGATGGGAGGCCATCAAGGCATTACCAGTATATATCATAAGATCTGTAAACTTTTTTAATGGCCAAAACTTAAAAAAGATGTGGTCAGATATTGCCACAACTGTGATGTGTGTCAAACTGTTGGTAAGCCAAATCAGTCTGTGCCACGAGCACCATTATACCCTATTGTAGTGACAGAGGAGCCTTTTACTCATGTGGTACTGGATTGTGTCGGACCTTTACCCCGTACCAAATCCGGAAATATGTATATGTTTACAATTTTATGTATGACCACCAGGTTCCCTGAAGCGTATGCTTTACGTAATATTAGAGCTTCTACTATTATAAGGCAGTTGGAACGATTCTTCTCACTATTTGGTATGCCCCGTGTAATTCAAACTGATAATGGGAGTAATTTTTGTTCCACCACCTTTACCCAGTTTTGTAATACATTTGGTATAAAACACAATTTTTCTAGTCCTTACCATCCTCAGAGTCAGGGGGGAATCGAGCGGTTCCACCAAACTCTCAAGAAAATGTTGAAGGCAACTGGGGAAGATTCACCAGACATTGGGACGATAATCTGCCATTTGTTTTATTTGCGGCTAGAGATGGATTGCACAGTGCACTAGGCTGTTCTCCATTCGAGCTTGTATTCGGACATCAGGTGAGACGACCTTTAAAGATGTTATATGAGAAATTGTTAGGAGATGTTACAGCCAGGCAGAGTGAGCGTTACCTGATGGATGTCAAGAGCAAGCTGTCCAGAACGAGGGAGTTAGCCTTACGACATCTAAGTGAACAACAACAGGTAATGAAGCAGAAACATGACCAGAGGTTCAAGGCCAAACTCAGAGTTTTTGAGCCAGGAGATTTGGTATTGGTCTTGAAGCCTCGTATGGGTACGTCTATGTCTAATAAATTTGCAGGACTGTATCAAGTATTAAAACGTCTTGGGGAAGTTACTTACAAGGTTTGCCATCCCAAGCAGAAACGACAGACCATGAGTGTACATGTAAACCGGTTGAAGGCTTATTGTGGGCCTAGTATTGTGGCTTGTTGTGTTGCTGAGGAGGTAATTCCTGAAGAGTCGAGTGTTGCTGAGGAAGATAGTAATGGTTGTTTGTCTAATTCCAGTAGTTCCGGGGAAGAATTGTTGAGTCATTTGCAGGATGAGGAGAGAGCAGAGTTCCAGGACCTTTTGGAGGTGTCTTCTAGCTTGTTTGGGGAGGTCCCCACTCAGACTTCTCTCATTGCTCACGATATCACCCTGACAAATGTGACTCCAATTCGGTTGCACCCTTATCGAGTGACACCCGAGAAACGTCGTATCATCCAGGAGGAGGTTGATTATCTTCTTCGACATTGGTTCATTAGACCCAGTCAGAGTTCCTGGAGTTCGCCTTGTCTATTAGTACCAAAACCAGATGATAAGTGGAGATTAGTAGTGGATTATAGAAAACTCAACCAGGTAACTGTAGTTGATGTTTATCCTTTACCTTTATTAGTAGAATGTGTTGATACTATAGGTCATGCCAACTTTGTATCTAAATTAGACTTATCTAAGGGATATCATCAGGTACCTCTTACAGATTTTGCCAGGGAAGTGACAGCATTTATCATTCCTGATGGAGCTTACGAGTTTTATGTAATGCCTTTTGGATTAAGGAATGCTCCAGCCACTTTTCAGAAATTAATGAATTCTTTGTTGAAGGATGTGCCAGACTGTAGGGCATATTTGGATGACATTGTGATTTTCAGTAAGAATTGGGTAGATCATATGTCTAGTTTAAAGAAATTGTTTTATATATTACAACATGCTAATTTGACTGTCAATATGAAGAAATGTAGTTGGGCTAAAGGAACTATAGTGTATTTAGGACATGAGGTCGGACAAACAAGGATGGTCCCATTGCACGACAAGATTCAGGCAATTGTCGAGTACCCAGTCCTAACAAATAAGTAGTCTGTACAAAGATTTATTGGAATGTGTGCGTATTATAGGAGGTATTGTAAAAACTTTTCTATTGTTGCTGCACCCATAACAAACCTTTTAAGGAAACAGATAAAATTTAAGTGGACGCAGGAGTGTCAGAACTCTTTCCAGAAGTTCAAAGGGATTCTCTCTACTTCACCTGTGTTAGCTAGTCCACAGTATGATAAACCTTTTATTCTTCACATAGACGCTTCAGATCTAGGAGCAGGTGCTGTTTTGTTCCAAGTAGGACCAGATGAGTTAGAACATCCTGTTTATTATTTTTCACGTAAGTTTGACAGGACACAAATAAATTACTCTGTAGTTGAGAAAGAAGCGCTTTGTTTAATACTGGCAGTGAAGAAATTTGAGACATATTTGTCAGGAAATGAAGTGGTAGTATATACAGATCATAATCCATTGACATTTATCAACTCAATGAAGTGTAAAAACCAGAGAATACTTAGATGGTCATTGATTCTGCAAGAATTCAATATTGTAATTTGTCATATTCCTGGGAGGCAAAATGTTATTGCTGATGCCTTATCCAGAGGATTTCCTGTTGCAGTGCCATAATCTGTATTGTTCTTTATTCATAAGATGTATGTAATTTTTTTTTGTACTGTGTGAAATTTCATTGCTTTGTACTTGATTTAGTTGAAGTATTTTCATGTTGTATTTTTCATGTGATATTTCATGCAGTCAAAAAAAATGGAATCAACCTTCAGTTAATTTCATTTTTTTTCTTAGGGGACGGGAGGGATGTTATGAATCTTGCTAAGATTCTTTCATTACTCTTGATTCTGTTATTACTGTATTATCTTATTCTCTAATTAATATAGCATCCAGTTGTATGATATGAGATTTTGTATGTTATATATTATAGCATGCTGTAGTGTGCCTGAGTTGCATTATATTGTATGAGGCTTTTGTGTTAGAATTTTCATGTTGGTTTGTCCGTGTGGGCGGTTGACCAGATTGGGAATGTGGCTAGCGTGGGAATTTGTTGTCAAGCGAGTGTTTATGATTTAACCTTGTTTAATTCTCATTATTGTTTGCCATTAAATTGTATTGAATAATGTAACGCCATTATGTACTCTTAAGATTAATAATGTCTTGAATATTAGTACTACATTTTGTTATTAGAATTTCCATAATGTTTATGTGGATGCTTAGTTGATATTACGGTGGACGCCGCCCCGGTGAGCCAGGTTCCCGGCAGTAGCGTGGCAGCTGTGTTCGTGAGGAGACATGTTTTAAGTTAAGTCATTGGTCACTGTTATTTTAGCCCATTTCAATGTTAATTATCTGGTTAGATGATTTTGTATATCCCATTTAGTAATCCATTTTCTGGTAATATTACTCATGTCTCAGTTCTTAATTTCATTCCATGATATTGTATGCTGAAGAATTTTTCTGGTTATTAATTATACATTTAAGTGTTATGTTTGTCCCTGTTAGCATAAATATATTGTTCTCCATTTTGTGCAGTGATGTATCTTTACCCCTAGACAATTGTTGGCAAGGCCGATTTAAATATTTTCTGTACACTGCTGGGAGAAGAACCTTATTTAGTCTCAAGGGTGGTAACAACCCACACCAGTATACTCATACCGGTATACCCACATCAGTATACCCACACTGGTATACCCACACTGGTATACACATACTGGTATACCCACACTAGTATACCCACACAAGTATACCCACATTGGTATAGCAACACAAGTATACCCACACTGGTATAGCAACACAAGTATATCCACACTGGTACACTCACACAAATATACCCACACTGGTATAATCACAAGTATACCCACACTGGTATAGCAACACTGGTAGACCCACACTGGTATACCCACACAAGTATACCCACACTGGTATAGCCACACAAGTATACCCACACTGGTATACATACACAAGTATACCCCACACTGGTATACTCACATAAGTATATCCCACACCAGTATTCCCACAATGGTACACCCTCACTGGTATTCCCACACCGGTAAACTCTCTCTGGTACACCCACACTGGTATACCCACACTGGTATACCCACACCGGTAAACCCACACTGGTATACCCACACTGGTATACTCACACTGGTATACTCAGATTACTTGTAAAAACTTGACTTAGTATAAACTCTGACCCTCAGGACACTTAGCGGACTCAGAATGATCTCAGGTTTACTTATAGTGGATCATGTTGCTGTGGGTTAAGGAGCACAGCTTGGAGCACCCAGGTCGCTGCATCGAATTCCTGCATTCCTTCAATTGATATTCTCATTAATACATAACTTTACTCTCATAGAATTGAGTTTTTTTGCAATTTATTATTAATATTATTTTTTAATATTATTATTAAAATTGTAATAGTGGAAGTTGCTAATACTTTAGTAAGTTTTAATAATCAAATTTTCACGTTATTATGAAATGAAGTCAGAGGGAATTGTGAGTGGGACATATTGTACTATACTATAGTGACTGAAGACCAAGAAGGAAGTTGTGAACATTTGAACAACCTGAAATTGTCATAATTTTCCATAGCAAGTGTTTAACACCAGATCTTTATTAAGAGTCAGATCTACACGACCAATAGTTTCTCACGTGTCAGCCAGTTCTGTTAAAGACAAGGAGATTCATAAGAAGACAGCTTAGGATTCATAATCGTCAGGGACAGATCACAGATTTAATCTATATTAATACTAAATTTACTCAATTGATAAATATTGTGGATCCAATTTTAAATGCAGGAAAATAAATATTTTTCAGAGTTATGAAATACAAAACAACTCATTTAGTCAATTCTGCGTCAGGCGTAGGTAATGTGTATTTATGTAGGGAACACTGTATCGACCAGAGCATATAAGGGTATTCACTGCATAAACTTTGTGTCAAGTTAAAATTGTTTATATGTAAATATCTCTTGAGCGAGTTACTTCTATTTATTATATTATGATTAAAGTGCTTTATTTGCTGAGGATATTTGTACTGAGAGAGTTTCTCTAGAATAAAACTGACATTTATCTTAACTATAAAACTTGTGACTATTTAAGACAACGTTTCAACAGATGAATGTTAGATACCCCAACATGACCGAGTGTCTCCTGGAGACAATGGGCGTCAACACAAATTTGCGTGTGCTGTCCACTGCCTGCGACACCCTGACTGCTCACTCTTCTGTCTCTCAGGTAAATAACATGTTGCTCTCATGTACGACACAATGTATCATAGTATACTTATACAAACAGGGATTAATTAAGAGAAAATTACCACAAACATGAATTATTACAAAGAAGAGGATAAAAACATGTATTAGCATTGAGAAAATGACAAATATATGTATTAGTGAAGAGAAGATAATTGAAGATAAACAAACTATTCATAATACCAAGAAAGCGACCGCAAACATATATTGGTAAAGAGAAAATGGCAATAAATATATTATTATTAAAAACATGACTACGAATATGAATTTGTACAGATAAAATGGCTTTAATTAATATACATTAGTAAGGAGAAAATGATAACATGTATTAGTATATATAAAATGATGACAAACATGTAACAGTACAGAGAAAATAACCTCATGTGTTAGTACAGAGAAAATGATAGCAAACAGGTATTAGAATAGATAAAATCACCAAAATATGTAATAACAGAGGAAATAATCACAAACGTATTATTACAGAGAAAATTAATCAAACTTTGCAATAGATAATTACCACAAACATATATTAATGTACTGAAAATTACTGCAAACATGTATAAATACAGATAAATGGACCACAAACAATTATTTGCGAAGAGAAAATGGTCAGAAGCAATTATTTGTAAAGAGAAAGTGGCCACACACATGAAATGGTATAGAGAAAATAACCACAACCATATATTAGTACAGTGAAAATTCATTCAAAATGTTTTTAATGGAGTGCAAGCAAAGACAAAAATGCATTAGTACAGAGAAAATACCATACACATGTATTATCTATGACAAACAACTACAAACATATGTTAGCTATGAAAAACAACCACAAACATGTATTAGCTTTGAGAAACGACTACAAACATGTTTTAGCTATGAGAAACGACCACAAACATGTATTAGCTATGAGAAACGACCACACCACACATATGTATGTGTGGTCGTAATTTATGTACTAATGTACATAAATTACAAAAATATGTACTAAATATGTAAATATGTAAATGTAAATAATGATGTAAATAATAATGATGTAAATAAATAATAATGTAAATAAATAAAATATGTAAATAATGTACATAAATGTACTAATGTACATAAATAATGAGGACAAATATAAATAAGCTCGGAGAAAACTATCACAGCCATATATCTCTACAAAGGAAATGACAACTTTTATTAGTAGAGGGAAAATGATCACACACATGTACTAGCTCAGAAACTGAGCTAGTTTCTCTGAGCGATTACAAACTTGTATTAGAAAATATCAAATTATTTAAGTTGAATTAGTAAAGAGAAAAATATCACAGACACATATTAGTACAGAGAAAATGCTACTAACTTATGTTAGTAGGAGAAAAGGAGCACAAACATATATAACTTCAGAGAAAACGAACACAAATACATATTTTGTCAGATCAAATACCTTTAAACATGTGTAACGGGTTGTGGTATTGCAGCTATACTGAGCCAAGGTGGTATGGCTCTCCATCACACAAATAAACAAGAAGTGCTTCTTTGGCCCTTACAGTGGGTAAGTCGCAAGTAGAAACAAAAGAAAATCAAATAAATAATTAAAACAATTTACTGAAATATTATGTAAATGGCAGCTGAGAACACTTGGCGATCATACCCTTCGAAGGTGAACAAAATAATATGAAAAATGTAGTATATATTAATGGTGCAATAAAAACAATAAAAATAAAGGATGAGTAAATACCGGTGGGCTGAAGACACCTACCATACCACCACAACATCCAGTACAAGACGAAGGGTGGCAACAGACGACGGTGCAGGAAGCTAAGGTGATCCAAGAACACTAAGAGAGATACTGGCTCCCAAAGGCGGCGATGCTCTTTATATAGTCCAGCGGTGATGACTTACAGCCGGTGTCAATGCAAGGTGGTAACAAGCTCTGGTATCAAGCTGCTAGTTTGTGGATGGTGGCGCCTTTGTGTAGAGGCTGTAACATTGGTAGTTGAAGGCAGCAAACTGCTTGCTTGCGATGGCCAACTACCAGTTTCCTGAGGCGCCCAGCTTGCCTCCGAGTCGTACCAGGCCGTGCCAGGCCCTGGGGTGTATGGAGAGTGGAGAGGTGGCGGGACTGACGACACATCTAGGCTGGTGTAGAGGTGAATTTCCAGTGCTGAGGCATTAAAGGTGAGTAGAAAAGGCAGTTAAACTGCAATGTAAGGGATTCACGTGGCAGCTCCTCCCGTTATGGGGGGCAGTGGTTGTGCTGAGAAGGGGCAATAGCTAGAGTCAAGATGTATCTAAAATAGTGGGATAGATAGGCCCGATCCTCTGTAGCGGGTAGATCCAGGGAAACCTTAGGGGTAGGCAACATAATAGGCAGTCTGGAGTCCCCTACCTTATCCCAAGCTAAATCATTACCCAATATTACATCAACATTAGGGAAAGGTAGGTGACTCCGACTGTACAAACACCCTTGTAGAAATCAGATTCCATGGTTACCTTACGGACGGGTACTGCTCGAGTATCACTAGTGACACCCTTGACCAGTATTACTTCTCCAGTGTCGAGAGAGTTGGTACCTTGCAACACACTCTCCAAGATTAAAGTCTGGATGGCACCAGTGTCTCGGAAGATCACCACGTCCTTCCAGGAAGAACCCTCAGAAGACAAAAGCCTCCCCCTTTGCCAAGAATTGAGTAAGCAGGTCCAGCCACTGTGGGTTGGAGGTCTTACTCCCTAACCCTTCAGAAGGCCTCAAGCCTTGTGTCACAACAAGAGCATTGGGTCTTTTTTTCCGGGTACAGTTGCCAACAACGGCTAGTAATGTGGTTTGAACGTTTACAGTGACCACAGAATCGTCGAGGAGAAGAGACATTACTAACAGAATTTCCCTTTGGTTCACCCTTAGGGGCCGTGGAGTTAGACAATTTAACAGGGTTAGTTTTGTCTGAAAAAGAAGGTGTACTAGTTACAGGGTTAGAATGGGCTGGTTTAGACTGGCTGTGGGTATATTTGTTACAAATTTGGGCTATAATTTGTTACAAAATGGGCTATAATTTGTTACAAATTGGGCTATAATTATTTTTATTGGGCCTTTTGCCCGCCAACTGGTAGTTTACTGCTATCTTGGCCAAATCCATAATATTAGTATCTACCTCCGTCCTTTGTCGTAAATGCTGTGCTACCGGCTCTGGCATATTATCTATAAAACCCTCCATTAAAACTAAATTCTTGAGTGCCTCGTTTGTTTCGGCTTTAGCGGAGCGAATCCATTTTCCAAACAATCATAATTGATCGATAGCAAATTCAGTGAGAGGTTAGTTGTAGTTGTAAGTAGGCCTAAGGTTGCGATAAGCTTGGCAGTGAGCTTTAGGTGTAATTTAATATGCCCTCAAAATGAGTTCTCTGATTTTACTATAATCAAAACAATCGCAGCCAGGCATGTTTATGAAAAGTTCTTGGCCTTTACCTCTAAGCTGCTCCTGCAAGATTTTCATCGACTCTTCCTCTGGCCAGTTCATGGACATGGCCAATCTTTGAAAATGGTTGAAAAACTTTTCAGGGTCTAACTCTGAAAATTCAGGCAGGTTATGCTTTTTATCATTAATGCCAGCGGCTTGAATCCCTGGCAGGTGGTGGTACATTGGCATTGCCCCTAATTCTTGCTTCCTCAGTTTTGAGCCTTTGCTCCTCTACTTTAGCCTTTTGCTCTGCTACCCTAGCATTTTGTTCTGCCAGTCTTAATTGGGCTAGCTGTAATTCTAATTCTATCCTGCTAGCTTCACTTTAAGCTGGACTGGCCTGGCATAAAATTGTATGACTTGCCAATGGGCTATGCAATTCTGTAAAATTGTATGACTTGCCCTGGGCTATGCAATTCTGTAAAATTTCATTGGTTAAGACACTTTTTATTAGCTTCATTTAACTCAAGGCCCAATTTCTTGCCTAACAACACTAGGTTAGCTTTGGTCCACTTCTTAATCTCCACCACTGAAGGGGTCTTTGCCAGTTCCTGCAATATAGCCTCCATCACTAATTATTCTAGCTCCAAGCCAAGGTACAAAATAAAAATTGAAAAAATACAAAAATTCACACGGCCCCTGTTACAAGGCCACACTTACCTCAATCGTGAAGAGATCCAGTTGGATGACCAGTCAGTGCAAGATGTATGCTTTGTTAGTTGAGCTGAACCATAGGCTACCACACAACCGTTCTGAGGAATGCAAGGATTTTAGTTTCAGCACTCAAAAATCTAATTTTTACAATTTACATATAGAAATTTCAGCTCCCGGACAGGCTCCCACTTGTTATGGGGGGGCAGTGGTTGTACTGAGAAGGGTCAATAGCTAGAATCAAGATGTATATAAAATAGGGGGATAGATAGGCCCGGCCCCCAAGAAACAAGGTTCCTAGTAATGATTCTATGTTTTAAATTACAGGTCTGCAGTCTAGTAGCTAATCATCTACACCACTTCAAAAGGATAAATTGATACTTCTCAAAATCTAACTTATTTATTAAACCTTCTAATAACCCCCATATACAATATGGGGGGTTATTTATTACAATTACAATAAATCACTTTACCACTCTACCTTATGTTAAATATCTTGGTCCACATATCTTGAGGTTATCTTGAGATGATTTCGGTGCTTTAGTGTCCCCATGGCCCGGTCCTCGACCAGGCCTCCACCCCCATGAAGCAGCCGTGACAGCTGACTAACACCCAGGTACCTATTTTACTGATAGGTAACAGATGCATAGGGTGAAACTCTGCCCATTGTTTCTCTCCGGCGCCCGGGATCGAACCCGGGACCACAGGATCACAAGTCCAGCGTGCTGTCCGCTCGGCCGACAGGTTCACTTCACATAGACAGGATGCAAGGTTTACAATTGTAACTAGAGTAAAGACTACTTGCAGAAGGACACTAGTAAAGGCTCTAAGTAGCCTGGTAAAACTTGATCCCACGTGGTTTCACTAAAACACCCTAGAGTAGCTTAGAAATATAAACACTAGCTTAGGCTACAAAAGAACTAACTACTCACTTTGCCAGAACACGGTAACACCGTATAAGGTACTTAACTTGTAGAACTGAGAATCAGGATAAGGTAAGGGGAGAGAGAGAGAAGGAAGAAGAGTACAGAGCCCACAAGGGAGAGTGTGAACACCACAACAGCCAGAACCAGAGGAGAGCGAGAGCAGCCTCCTCTGCTCTCTTAAATATGTTGCCGGGAAGGGTGCCTAGCTGATCGTACAGCCATAATCATTATAAGTCTTCACCGACATTCATTAGTAGTTACTTTAAAAGTTCTAAGAATAGCTGATAACTAGTTCAATATTATATTAAATAATCAACAAGCTCAGAGTCTGAATGATCTGTGAGAAACAAGATTCATCTTACGTCTGGCAAGGAAGACAGAACCGAGGAATGAGGAGCTCTGTGTAAAACGTTATTGTTAATTAACTATCCTTCTCACAAAATTATTTAGAACTCAATTTGACCTCTGGTTTCTAACTAAGAACCCAGGGTCGTAACATCCCCGAAGCCTTTTCCTAATTCCCGAGATGTTGATGCTGGAAAGAGGGTGGAAGCGCGAGGTTCCACTTCATGAACACGTGATAGTGCGTCCTCAACTATGTTTTCTGATCCTTGATGTAGAAATCTGGACGTTGTAATTTTGTAAGTAGAAGCCCAACGAAGTAGACGCTGGATGGAGAATTGGGCTTGTTGTAGAAAACGAAGAGAATTGTGATCCGAATAGATTGTGATGAGTTGGTGTCCTTGAAGGTAAGGTTCATATCGTTGCAAGCATAGGGCGATGGCGAGTAGCTCCTTCTTTATAGTGTTGTAATTTTGTTGATGAGGCTTCAGCTTCGTCAACTTCATTAGCTGTAGTAGCTGACTGGTAAGGGATCCTCCTCTCTTGCTGCATCAAGACACCCCCAATGCCGATGCTGCTGGCATCAACATTAAGGATGAAGGGCTGTTTCACATCTGGAGAGGCGAGAAAAGGGTTACTATACAGCAACGTTTTCATTTGTTCAAAGGCAAATGGATTGTGAGTTTGTCCAAATATATCTCCTTTTAGGGTTGGAAGATTGATTAAAGGTGTGGCAACTATACTGAAGTTCTTGCAGAACCCTACAGTAGTAGGAATTATTTCAGTAAATCTCATAAGTTGTTTACGAGAAGGGGGTTTGGATATTTTTGGATTGCATGAAGATGCATGTCTAAAGGTGCTAAGCTTCCACTGCCTATAACATGACCAAGGTATTGTACTTTACCTTTGTAAACGTGGACTTGCCAAATTAATGGTGAGACCAGC
>WNGS01006703.1:46171-66283 GCA_020271785.1 Procambarus virginalis
ATATATATATATATATATATATATATATATATATACATGTATATATGTTGTGACAGTGTCCCCCCCCCCCCCTTATATTTCTTCCACGCCTGCTGTAGAGTCATGTCCACTTTACCCGAGCGTTCTCTACGTCGCGGGCATCAGTTTGATATATGTGGGAGAGTGTAGTGTTCTCGCAGTGGCGAGAATTTTGTAAAAGAAGAGTATTTTGGCCGGGGTATAGGCCCTTTAGGGACGCCAATATGGCGCTGGCCCCTCCGTTTTGCCCCCAAAATTTTGTGACGTCAGTAACACCAGATTGGTCACCGTCAGCGAAGTGGCACTGGGAGCCAATGAAAACCTCCCTTGGCAAGTATGACATCACGAAGGCAAGGGGCTCCGGTCATCGTGCCGCGTGGCGCCATCAGTCTGACACGACACGTCAAGGTGGACGGATGTGTGAAGTTGATCCTGTCAATCTGACAGTAGTACGCGTTCCCGTGGATCTTACGCGTCACCCATAGTCTGCAAGTACGCCGCGAGGTCTTCCTTCATTCCATTTGTGGACTGAAGAGGGAATTGACGGAATATTGAGCATCAAGTGCTCCTGGGTCGGGTGCTATGCAGGTGAAGTCTAGGCAGTATCGTCTGGGACGTCTGATAGCTTCACAGTGACGACGTAGCGGCTGGGCCAATCCACTGGGAAGCAGTGAAAGAAGATATTAATTGGGAATCCATACGACTGCAGCCGAGAAGTAGGTTGGCAGCCGTAGCTGGGAGGAGAAGTTGACGGCCGGGAGACTGACTCCAACCCTACAAGACGTGGAGGAAGAGCACGGACCTGCGGAGGACAAAACACAGCGACGATGCGTTTATTCTGGGACATTGATTTGGGTTCCTGGAGGACACATCAGTGTGTGTGTGGGGGCGTTCCCTACACGAGGCAAGAGCCTGGACCAGGAGCTACAACTCTCAACTCTCACCGGAGATAGGTGAAGTAGGTGATTCTAGTTTCCCTCCCAATTTCCCTTTAGTCAGCTATATATTTAGCCAGAGTATCTTTCATGTAGTGAGCAAGTCTCACCTAGGTCTATGTCACAGTAAGGCACAGTTGTGCAGAGGCTGAATAGAGCACTCACGGTATTTATATATATATGTGGGTGTGCAGGCACCTGGATTGATTGAAGAATTTACTGTGTCGATGATTTCTTTCATGTGACTTTACTATGATAACTTAGAGAGAGAATATATATATATATATATATATATTATATATATCTATATATATATATATATATATATATATATATATATATTATATTATATATATATATATATATATATATATATATATATATATATATATATATACAAGTGTACCAGTTATTGGTGTTAGGCTATGTGCCCAGTATTTATATTATTACTATTATTGATATCTATGATTTATCTATATATATGCATGCTCGTGTGTCGAATAATTTTCATGTGTGCAGTGATCATTGAATATTCGCCTACGAAAGGAATTACTGAGAACTCCAGTATTATATCTTGTTGCATTCGTTATCATTATATGAAGTACAGTGTGTTATGCCATTATAGTGAATTATTGTGTTCTTTATATAGAAATGTTTGATTGAGCTCAAGATCGGCGCAGTGAATTATTTGAGTGCTGTGGCCATTGTTGCAAATATTGTGTTGTTGGACACTTAGTGACTCTTGAGAATTAAGAAACAGGCGCATAACACCAACAAGCAAATAGTGCAATGAGAGATCATGCAGTGAGGGGGGGGGGTCGCTCAGCTGATTTTGACGTTGACGTGAGGGGAGCATTGCATCTTGGTGTGTTCCTGATTATATGTGGAGAGTGAGCGACTTTTGCACGTACTAGCTGTTTGCTTGTGATATAAGAATATGATGTCTTGAGTTTTAAGTAAAATACAAATTACCTTGGCGTTTGTATCATCCCCTCCATATTTCTTGTGGCTATATAGTACTTGGAAGGAGATAGAGTGATAGAAATAAATACTTGCCTGTTACCAGATCTATTGAGTGTGTTCTTGCCGCTGTTACCACAATCCCACAATACCACTGACATGTTACTGGACACAGGAAACACCAGTTGGCGACCTTGCAATTAGTAGTAGGTCCATGTCGGGGGGTCACACAGTTGGGAGAGAGCAAACTGTGTCCTCACTCATCTCTGACTATTAAGGCCGGTTGGGATCGACTGGGGTACTCTCCTGGCAACAGTGGCACCGCGAGGATGGAGTGAAGACCCGCAGGGCTATGGTGAGTAACAGTTATCGCAAGTGCGACCGTCGAGAGGATTTCTTGTATACTGTTGCTCACCCCTCTTATGGTGAACCCCGACATTGGCGACCTTGCCAGGATATCCGGGATAAAGTCCTTGTATACCGTTGCTCACCCTGGGAACCCCGACATTGGTGACCTCGCCAGGATAAGATCAAGATAACGGTTGCGATTGTGGTACATTGTTAGTGGTATTAGGTATCAGGTACAGGTTATCACTCATAGCACAAGATAGAGGATGAGAAGGTAACAAGGTAGTTTCATTGACACAAGGGATGAGCAGTTGCTGGTGGAGTGCACCAGGGCACAGCTGCAATCGATAGCCGACCACTTTGGGATAAAATTGAGATCTACCAAGTGGGAGAGAGAAGACTCGAGATCATGGCACAGCACAGGCACGAGATGAGGCTTTGGGAGAGAAACGGCCACAGACACCTGCTAGTGTGGGAGAGAACTTGAGCGTCGGTGGAAGCAGTAGAGGATCCAGCGGCTGCAGGCACAGCGTTAAGCTGGAGATAATGAAGCTGCAGCTGGAAGCACAGTTGAAGCGTGAACACATATATAGGTGTATATATATGCTGAAGCGTATATAGGTGCCACACCTTTGACAGGTAAAAACATAATTTAATGAAAGAACAGCACCATCTGTTGAACGTAATAGCAACACACACACGCTATACTAAATATGTTATGATTTCCACTTCAATGTTTCTGATTGCATTAATAATTGAATTTTCATAGATTTCGATTTATTTTAATTTTGATTTAATTATTTTGTGTGACATTGTGTTGGAATTGAGCTGCGTTGTTTACCAACCGTTCATTTCGTAAGTATAAGTATTGATGCCACATTTGTAAAATGTAAAATCATTCTTCTTTTTTTAAGTAAGCAGTTGCCTTTACTTCACCCTTAGACATTTATTGAGGCAAGGCCGTATGTTATTATATTTTTACCAACTGCAACAGAGGAACCATATCCAGAGGTCAAGGGCCGTAACACATGGCACGAGATGTTAGAACATATGTTAGTATCTGTCATACCTGTCAAATGGCAGGATAACCAAATATCAACTTTCAGAAGGCACCACTTATCCCTATTCCTGTGCCTTTGGAACGATTTTCTAGGCTTGTTGTTGACTGCATTGAGCCCTTACCAAAAATCCCACGCAGGCAACATGAACATCATTACTATATTGTGTCCTACCACTAGGTTCCCAATAGCAGTTCCCGTGAAGAACATTACACCTACTAGAGTTGTAAAGCATCTGTTGAAGATCTTCACTCTGTATGGTTCCCGAAGGAGATACAGAGTGACTGTGGAACTAATTTCACCATCCATTCGTGGTGCCTCCTTGCCGTGGTGAGGGGTTCACGTACACCTCCCTGGGACCGGTGTGGGTTGCCTGTGCCCCCTCTTTAGGTGGTGTACGTGCTGAAGGGCACCATGTAGGGGCCTTGTGAGCCATCGGACCACCCGCTGGAGGGTTGCCTGTGAGAGGCCGCCCTGAGTGGATGGTTGGGTGTCCAGGCTGGGGCGATAAGGGGACTGGGGTCTTAGCACCAGTGTGGGAGAATGAACGAAGTAGTAGGACTCCCCTGTTGAAAAGGGGTGCACCGCTGGGACGACACACCCTTAATGCACTGGCCCGCGCTCGGCCTCCCTGGCTGCCCTGGTAGGTGGTATCCCTTGGTTCCAGGACCCATCCCTTATGTTTGGTTTGCTGTATGGATAACGACTTGACTTCTCTTACCCAGGCTCATGGGTGGGCGACCAGGCCCCTGAGTCAGACCGTCCTGGAAGACCGGGATCTGTAGCCCCCGCTACAGGACCGGTTTAGGCCCAGACCGGACTCTTCCTCCCTGCTCCCCTCCCTCCTCTGTGGTTGGTTCGAGCCCCAAGCCTGCTGTGGTGACCGTCTCATCCCCTTGCACGGCTCCATCTCTTCTTGTGACTACTGCACCTTTCGAACCGTCTCTCTCTAAGGGTTCTCATCGCCGTCCCCGCCACGGCCGCTCTCGTATGCTCCCTTCCCATCCTACTTTGATCCATGCTTTGTTTGGTCCTGCTACGTGGACTAAGTGCTTTGACCTCCAACCTTTGGATTCAACTACTGACGATTTTTCCCTTCATAGGCATCTTGTCGATTCCGTGGATGCCTCTGTCACCTTCAACCCCACTCGTCTTGGTACCCGTGTCCTTTCTGCTCCTTCTCAGGATGCGGCCACCCGCTTGGCCGCCTTATGCTGCCTTGGCGAGACCCCTGTTCGGGTCTCGAAGAACACTCGGTTGAATGCCAGTGTTGGCACTGTTCTCCTCCCACACCATGTTGCGACCAGTGTTAGGGATCTCAAGGACTGCCACGAGGATATAAAGCATATCCTCGAGGCCCAGGGTCATTCTGTTCTCCAGGTGGATACATTTACTCGTCCCCTCGTAGTCATCGCCGTCTGCCCCTTCGGGTTGTGAAGGTTACCTTTGATGGTAGGACCCTTCCGCTCTCTGTCATTCTTGCTGGTGTCAGATGCTCCGTTCAGGAATATATTCCCTCTCTGCGGCTCTGCGGTAAGTGCTGGAGGTTTGGGCATGGTACCCCTCAAATGCTTTAGTCCTGTCTCTCTCTGTCCCCTGTGTGGAAGCGAGGGTCACTCTAAGTTGGAGTGCACTTCTCCCCAGGCCCGCTGCCTCAATTGAGGTGAGGCCCACCCTACCTTCTCCCGTGCGTGTATTCGTTACAAACTTGAGGCGGCTGTCCTCAGCTTGAAGAACCGAGACCGTTTGTCTTTTCCTGAGGCTCGGCGCCAAGTTCATCGTCTCCCCTCTTTCGCTGGTGTCTCCTATGCTCGCGTGGTGCGCTTTTCCTCTCCTCGTCCTTCCCGCCTTCCTCAGTCTCACAACTGTTTCCGAGCCTTAGACCCGGACACACCCACCACCACCTCCCCTGTTTCCCTTCGTTCTGATCCGGAGGGTCCCTCTCCTGGTTCTCTGTCTAGGGCTCCCTTTCTTTCTACCCAGTCTGTCACGTCTCCTCTGTCTTCTTTTTCCTCTCCCTCTAGTCCTCCTTCCCGTCATTCTCCTCCATCTCTTGGCTCTCCACGCCGCCTGACTGTGCGGGCCGACATCCATCGCTCTCCTGATGGTTGTGTTGTTCGCTCTCGCTCTTCTTCTATCGAGACGCTGGAGTCTGTTGCCCAGTACATTGCTGCTGGGACGCCCGTATCTTTGAGTCAGAAGCGGAAACCTGGCTCCTCTCCTTCCTCCTCCCCTGTCGGTAAGAAGGCTTCGCTTTCTTCTTCACCCCCTATCTCTGATTCTATCGTTCCTTCCCCTCCCGCTTCGGGTGTTCCTACTGTTGGGGTTTCTTTAGACCCCGGTTCCATCTCGGATACTGCCCTTGCTGAGGTGCGCATCCCTTTTTCTGCCCCTCCTCCTCCTCCAGACCCTGCTCGTCCCACTCTAGTCTGTCGTCCCACTTCTTTCCCTCCTTCTTTACTCGGTTTACCCATGCCCCCTAACCCTGACTTCGCTGACCCTGCTCCTGACTCTGTGCTTTTTTAGCGTGCTGTGTTCCTTCTTCACCTTTGTTTCTTCTTTGCTCTCTGTTACTCTCCTCTCTCTCTTTGCTGATGTCTTTTCTTCAATGGAACATCCGTGGATTTTACGCCAATTTCCTTGACCTCCAACTTCTCATTTCACAGTTTTCGCAACTTTGTGTCTGTCTCTAGGAGCCGATGCTTGGTGCTCGTCCTGGTCGCTTCCATGGCTATTCTTTTCTCTTCCCCCCCACCCACTAGCGACGGCTCGGGTCCATAATTCTTCTGCTCTCTTGATTCGCTCCGATGTTCCCTTTGTCCCCTTACTTTTTTCCTCGCCTCTCCACTGTTCTGCCGCCCGTGTCTTTGTGCGTAGATGGTACACAGTTTGTTCCATTTATCTCCCCCCCACTGTCCCACTTTCTCTTCCCAATCTTAAACACCTGTGCCTGTGCTCCTGCTGGGTGATTTCAATTGTCGTCATGCCTTTCGGGGTGATGTGCTGACAAACACCCGGGGTCGCCTCCTTGAACCTTTCATCCTCTCTTCTTCCCTGTCCCTTCTTAATTCTGGTGAGCCCACTCATTTGGCTCACCAGAATTAGGTGAGCTTTCTCCAGTCCGCCCTCGGACTCGCTCCCTTTCTTGTCTCGATCTTTCTCTGTGCTCGTCATCCCTTTCCTTAGATTTCGGGTAGCGGGTCCTTGATGACCTCCATGGCAGTGACCATTTTCCTATCCTTGTTTCTTTTCTCTCTTTTCGCCCTCCTCTCTCCTTCCCTAGGTGGCGGTTCGCCGAGGCTGACTGGCGCCTCTTTACTCTCTGTGCTACTACTTCCGACCTCTCCATTCTGCCTCTCCCTCGTGCCCTCCTTCTTTTTCATGACACTGTCTTTGACACTGCTCTCTACTCTATTCCTCGCTCTTCCTTAAGGGGAACGCGGAAGTGCGTTCCCTGGTGGAATATGGACTGTGCTTGGGCTGTCCGCTGTAAACGTGCAGCCTGGAAGAGACATCGCTGCTGGCAGACGGTTGAGTATTTTCTTTTGTTTCGGAAGGCGAGTGTGGTGGCCCGTAGGTCCATCCGTGTGGCTAAACGTGCTTGCTGGGCATCTTATGTCTCCACTGTTACGTCCGAAACTCCTCTCTCACTGGTCTGGAAGCGTATCTGCAAGATTGCGGGTAAGTTCGTTCCCGATGTCTCACTGGTCCTTTGCCTCCATGGTGCTCTTGTGGCAGACCCGTTGCAGGTTACGACCGAACTGGGTTCCCATTTCTCCTCTGTAGTTCTGGTTCTCATCTCCCCCCAATCCTTCCTTCTTCGTAAGCCTCTTCTTGAGTCTCATCCTTTAAATTTCTGTACTTGTTTTCACCTTCCCCTATAATGATCCCTTCTCTCAATCTGAGCTTCAGTCTACCCTAGTCCTTTGCGGTTCTACGGCAGCGGGCTCCGATGGCGTTCATTATGAAATGCTTTGTCATCTCCCTCCGTGCACGTCTCAGTATTTACTTAGTCTGTACAATCGGGTCTGGGAGTCGTCGTCGGTCCTTGAAGACTGGTTCGATGCTGTTGTCCTCCCTGTTCGGAAACCAGGGTCTCTCGGGTCATCCCCCAAGGACTTCCGCCCTATTGGCCTTGCGAGTTGTGTCTGCAAGCTCTTTGAACGTATGGTTAACATTCGTTTGTTGTGGTTCTTAGAACACTATCACCACCTCTCCCCTTCTCAATTTGGTTTTTGCAAGTGCCGCAGCACAACGGATGACCTGGTGAACTTGATCTATATTCGTACTACTTTTGCTGCGAAGACCTCCGTTGTTGCCGTCCTTTTTGTCCTGGAAAAGGCTTATGACACTACCTGGCGGTATCATATTCTGTCTCAACTTCATTCTTTTGGCCTTCGTGGGAACCTCCCTCTCTTTCTCCAGGGCTTCCTCTCTCGTCGTTCCTTTCGTGTGCGGCTTGGTACTGCTCTCTCTGCCCCTTTTCAGCAGTATGAGGGTGTACCCCAGGGTAGTGTTCTGAGCACTACTCTTTTTCTAGTTGCCCTCAACTGTCTTCTTTCCTCTCTTCCTTCTGGCGTCTTCTCTGCTCTCTATGTTGATGATCTTACCCTTTGCTGTCGGGGTGATGATTCACCTCTCCTTCAACGGCGGCTTCAGCTTACGATTGATGCCGTGTCGTCTTGGGCCACCGATCATGGCTTCAAGTTCTCTTCGTCTAAGACTTGTGCTATGACTTTTACTCGGAAGCATGTCGTTCTTCGTCCCTCTTTGTCGCTTTATGGTCAACCCATTGTGTATAGGGATTCCGCAAAGCTCTTGGGGTTAGTGTTTGACACTCGTTTGTCTTGGTCAGCCCATATCTCTTACCTCTGAGTTGAATGCTCTAAGGCCCTTAACCTACTTAAGGTTTTGTCCTATACTTCTTGGGGAGCGGATAGGCGCACGCTCCTCTATTTGCACTCCTCTCTCGTCCTGTCTAAACTCGATTATGGTTGCCCTGCTTACTCGTCTGCTTCTCCTTCTACTCTTCGCCGTCTTGATGCTTTGCACCATACTGGGTTACGTCTCAGCTCTGGTGCCTTCCGTTCGACTCCCGCCCTCAGTTTGTATGTTGACACTAGCTTTCTCTCTCTTCAGGACCACCGTGATCGCTACTGTCTTCGCTATCTTGCGCGGTACTTACAACATCCTTCCTCTCGCCTCTGTCGTGCTTTGACTTTTCCTCCTCCTGTAGCTCCTGTTCCTCTTCATCGTCTCCCACTTTCTGTCCGGTTATCTCATTACAGGATTCTCTTTCTGTTCATATTTCTAATATTTCTCCTCATATTGTTCCTTCCTTGCCTCCTTGGAGAGTCCCCCTTCCCAAGTTTTGTACGTCCTTGACTTGTATTACTAAAGCCTTTACCCCTCTTACAGTTCTGAAAAGCCTCTTCTTTGAGCACTTTTGTTTGCACTCCCACTCTATTTCCATCTTCACCGATGGTTCTAAGTCTGTGGACGGTGTGGGCTACTCTGTTGTTTTTCCTGACCGTACTTATGTGTGTCGCCTCCCTTCGAAGGCTAGCGTCTTTACGGCGGAACTTTATGCTATTCTCTATGCTCTCCGTCTCTTGCTTTCTCATTCTCATTTCTCCTTTGTGGTTGTAGTTGACTCTCGTAGTGCCCTCATGGCTCTAGGGTCCTTTAATCCTGTCCATCCGGTGGTCGAGATTCAGCATTGGCTGTTTCTTATTTCTAGTAAATTTAAATCGGTAGAGTTTTGCTGGGTTCCCAGCCATATTGGTGTTTCTATCAATGAGCGTGAGGATGCTGCTGCTAAGGACGCTATCCGTTCTTGTCCCATCTCCCGTAAAGGTATTCCTTATTCCGACTTTTATCCTGTTATTCATTCCTCCATCCTTGCCCATTGGCAGGGTTGTTGGTCCTCTGTGGTTAGTAACAAGCTACGTCCTCTCAAACGTAGTGTGTCTCCGTGGCCTTCCTCCTACCACCGTAACTGGTGGTGGGAAACTACTTTGGCACGGCTGCGGGTTGGCCATACTCGCTTAACCCACAGTCACTTATTGGAGCGCCGCCCTGCTCCTTATTGTCCGAGTTGCATTGTCCCTCTTACAGTTGTGCATATCCTTGTTGAATGTTCTGACTTCCAGGACGAGCGTGTTTCTTGCTTTCCGACCGTCCCTCGCGGTCACTTGTCCCTCGATAGAATTCTAGGTGAATCGGATACTTTTGATATTGTTCGCCTTATGCGTTTTTGTTCTCGTATTGGCATTCTTGGTGATATTTAGCGCCCTCTGATTATTTCGCACTTTGATGGTGCTACATAGCCTTCCCGGTTTGGTGCCTTCTTTTGATAATTACCTTGCCTAATTTCACCAAAGAGTTGTTTAAGAAAACCCTTCAGGAATTTAACATCACCCAAGTCTTGTCCAGTCCATATCATCCTGCTTCACAGGGATCTCTGGAACGTAGCCATCAAACCATTAAATCTTTGTTAAAGAAATTTTGTATTGATACTAAGATGGATTGGGATAATCAATTAGATCTCCTTATGGGGGTTCCTTAGGGGTAAAGTAAAAGTTGTTCAATTTGTTTGCAAATTTATTTATGTAATAGTTATAGAAAGGGCTGCAACTGGTCCAAGTTTCAGCAACACAACCTAAATAGAAAGGGAGAAAAAAAAATACAACGTATTATGCAACAAATTTTTCAAAATTTTCGAAAAATTTCTAGGAACACATGTGTCAACTAAAATCATTTCTATAACACTCAGATATCACATTAGCATGTAATAAAGGATTTTACAACGCACTTTTATCAAAAAAAGTATTTAGTGCAATAATACAATTATTCAAAGTTCCCCTTCCAAAAATATGCAATATATGATGTTTATGAATATTTATAAAATCAATAAATGAACTTTGGACTAAAGTGTTGAGTGAGTATTGTAGAAGCACAAACTCTACATATAAGGTGTAATTTGCATGTAAATTGATTAATAAATGAAAGCTGTGAAACACCTTGAATGTTGAAAATTACTTATCTGAGTAAAATAAGATCAAATTTTGGCGACCTGTAGCTGAGCTTGACGTCGACCAATTTCCTTCATAATTGGCACCCTTGCAGATAGGCATCCGTTCAACAAGGTGTGCAAGTTCCATACAAATCCCCTGATAACAAACGGAAAAAAATTGGGGAAAAAAATGCATAAATATATATATGCCTGCACATATATATTACAATTATTTATAACAAAATATCAAATTATAACCCTAAAACATACTAACTTATTGTAATTGGTCCGAATTGTGGGTCCTCAAGGTGGCACTGCAATGGGCACTAATAGGCACCCCTGCCCCATTGCAGGATCACCTTCCTCAGGAGCCTGTCTCGGCTTGTTGGAGGTAGGTGTGTGAGGAGGGTGTAGGAAGGTGTGTGAGGAGGGTCTAGGAGGGTTGAGGAAGGTGTGTGATGAAGGTTGAGGAGGATAATGTCGGTGTCACCTCACAGCTGACAGGGAGGCCACCACGATCTTTCACTATATATTACTCTTCTAAGCGCAAAAGTGGCTTTCCTTTGCTGATAAAGACGGCGACCGAGTGCCAGATTTGCTGCTCTTATCTTCTGACACTTCCTCTATATATGTCATTGTGCAGTAGACAAAACAATGCGCTATTCCAAGAGCGAGAATGGAGCGCGCGTCGACAGAAAGTCCACATTCAATAGGACACACGAGGTGACTGAGGGCTGCTGGTGCCTTGCTCATCTACACTAGCGATGATAAGGTTGCCAACGAGTGTATATTTACTCTTCATACATACACTTATTTACGACGTTATTACGAAAAATTTGACGTTTAGAATGTACGACGCAATACCATTGGCGCGCCACAGCCGCGGGGCACCGGATTCTGCACAATTACGCATGGAAATGTGCCATAAATACGTCAATTTATATCGTAAAAGCATTCTCATTGCACCAGAGTGTTGCCAGACCTACGTAGTATTTTGATAAATATTTCAAAATATTACGATTTTTGCCCGAATTTTTTCGATCTTTAAACCCCTTATGTGAATTTTCAGAAGTCTTCCTAATGAGTACCTTGGAGTATCCTTATGAGATGCTGTACGGTTGTAAGTGCCGTGGTCCTCTAATAGCTTTTAAAGATATTTTAACGTCAACCACCTTCAGTGACTCCCTTAATGTGCATCAGTTTCCTTAAAAACTTGAGACATAAACTTGAACAATTACATAAGTTTGCTAATGCTAATTTATTGACCGACCAACATAAGATGAAAGCACACTTTGACAAGAACACAATCATAAAAAAGTTTTATGTAGGAGGCATCGTTCTAGCCTATTTTCCTATCCCATGCTCTCCATTTTAAAAGAAAAATTTCCGGACAAAATCGCATCAAAGAATGCAAGAATAACAGCAACTACGTTCTAGAGACTCCCGACCGGTGTCGCAAGACACAGCTCTGCCAAGTCAACATACTCCAAATCTATCAAGGTAATCCGCCACCAGTGTTATCCGTGTCGGCTTTTATCAAGAGGTATCTTAACGGTGATGCCTACCTTTCTACCTCTCCATCTGAGTGTAAAAATGCCATCGAGACCATGATGTCTAATAATATCTTAAAAGATCTTCCCAAATATCTACAACATTTTAATAATAGTGCTCCTATGATTAAATTAATCTTTACCCATAAAAAACTGCTTTAAGACACTCCACAGGAATGTTCTTTAGTGCAACATGATATCCAGCTGCTTTCTGATATGATGCCCATCTGTCAACCTTACTACCGCATCAGTTTACAGGAGAGAAGCCATGTTCGTAGAAGTAAAGTACCGCCTCTGCAATGGATTAGCTACACCTTGCGAGTCTCATTGGGCTTCACCATGCATACTGGTTCCCAAACTTCATGGCAAGGTAAGACTGTGCACAGATTACAGGAAGTTAAATGCAGTTACCATCAAAGACTTTTCCCCCTACCTCACATCGACGACATCTTAGATTTCCTACGTAATGCTACCTTTTTGTTTCAAATAGAGCTCTTAAAGGGCTACTATCAAATCAAACTGACGGGGCGTGCAAAAAACATTTCAGCTTTTACCACTCCTTTTGACCTATTTAGGTATGAATGTTTACCTTTTGGACTTTGCAATGCCCCAGCTACTTTTCAGCAAGCTGTCAACCTCGTCATCCAAGATCTTGACGACACCTATGCCTACCTGGACGACATCGTTGTAGCGACCAACTCGTGGGACGAACATCTAGACTAACTACAACGACTATTCTACAAGCTTCTCCAGGCTGGTCTCACCATTAATTTGGGCAAGTCCACGTTTACTAAAGGTAAAGTACAATACCTTGGTCATGTTATAGGCAGTGGAAGCTTAGCACCTTTAGACATGCATCTTCATGCAATCCAAAAATATCCAAAGCCCACTTCTCGTAAACAACTTATGAGATTTACTGAAAGAGTCCTACTACTGTAGGTTCTGCAAGAACTTCAGTATAGTTGCCACACCTTTAATCAATCTTACCAACCCTAAAAGGAGATATATTTGGACAAACTCACAATCCATTTGCCTTTGAACAAATGAAAACGTTGCTGTATAGTAACCCTTTTCTCGCCTCTCCAGATGTGAAACAGCCCTTCATCCTTAATGTTGATGCCAGCAGCATCGGCATTGGGGGTGTCTTGATGCAGCAGAGAGAGGAGGAAGTCTTACCAGTCAGCTACTACAGCTAATGAAGTTGACGAAGCTGAAGCCTCATCAACAAAATTACAACACTATAAAGAAGGAGCTACTCGCCATCGCCCTATGCTTGCAACGATATGAACCTTACCTTCAAGGACACCAACTCATCACAATCTATTCGGATCACAATTCTCTTCGTTTTCTACAACAAGCCCAATTCTCCATCCAGCGTCTACTTCGTTGGGCTTCTACTTACAAAATTACAACGTCCAGATTTTCTACATCAAAGGATCAGAAAACATAGTTGAGGACGCACTATCACGTGTTCATGAAGTGGAACCTCGCGCTTCCACCCTCTTTCCAGCATCAACATCTCGGGCATTAGGAAAAGGCTTCGGGGATGTTACGACCCTGGGTTCTTAGTTAGAAACCAGAGGTCAAATTGAGTTCTAAATAATTTTGTGAGAAGGATAGTTAATTAACAATAACGTTTTACGCAGAGCTCCTCATACCTCGGTTCTGTCTTCCTTGCCAGACGTAAGATGAATCTTGTTTCTCACAGATCATTCAGACTCTGAGCTTGTTGATTATTAAATATAATATTGAACTAGTTATCAGCTATTCTTAGAACTTTTAAAGTAACTACTAATGAATGTCGGTGAAGACTTATAATGATTATGGCTGTACGATCAGCTAGGCACCCTTCCCGGCAGCATATTTAAGAGAGCAGAGGAGGCTGCTCTCGCTCTCCTCTGGTTCTGGCTGTTGTGGTGTTCACACTCTCCCTTGTGGGCTCTGTACTCTTCTTCCTTCTCTCTCTCTCCCCTTACCTTATCCTGATTCTCAGTTCTACAAGTTAAGTACCTTATACGGTGTTACCGTGTTCTGGCAAAGTGAGTAGTTAGTTCTTTTGTAGCCTAAGCTAGTGTTTATATTTCTAAGCTACTCTAGGGTGTTTTAGTGAAACCACGTGGGATCAAGTTTTACCAGGCTACTTAGAGCCTTTACTAGTGTCCTTCTGCAAGTAGTCTTTACTCTAGTTACAATTGTAAACCTTGCATCCTGTCTATGTGAAGTGAACCTGTCGGCCGAGCGGACAGCACGCTGGACTTGTGATCCTGTGGTCCCGGGTTCGATCCCGGGCGCCGGGGAGAAACAATGGGCAGAGTTTCACCCTATGCATCTGTTACCTATCAGTAAAATAGGTACCTGGGTGTTAGTCAGCTGTCACGGCTGCTTCATGGGGGTGGAGGCCTGGTCGAGGACCGGGCCATGGGGACACTAAAGCACCGAAATCATCTCAAGATAACCTCAAGATATGTGGACCAAGATATTTAACATAAGGTAGAGTGGTAAAGTGATTTATTGTAATTGTAATAAATAACCCCCCATATTGTATATGGGGGTTATTAGAAGGTTTAATAAATAAGTTAGATTTTGAGAAGTATCAATTTATCCTTTTGAAGTGGTGTAGATGATTAGCTACTAGACTGCAGACCTGTAATTTAAAACATAGAATCATTACTAGGAACCTTGTTTCTTGGGGGCCGGGCCTATCTATCCCCCTATTTTATATACATCTTGATTCTAGCTATTGACCCTTCTCAGTACAACCACTGCCCCCCCATAACAAGTGGGAGCCTGTCCGGGAGCTGAAATTTCTATATGTAAATTGTAAAAATTTAGATTTTTGAGTGCTGAAACTAAAATCCTTGCATTCCTCAGAACGGTTGTGTGGTAGCCTATGGTTCAGCTCAACTAACAAAGCATACATCTTGCACTGACTGGTCATCCAACTGGATCTCTTCACGATTGAGGTAAGTGTGGCCTTGTAACAGGGGCCGTGTGAATTTTTGTATTTTTTCAATTTTTATTTTGTACCTTGGCTTGGAGCTAGAATAATTAGTGATGGAGGCTATATTGCAGGAACTGGCAAAGACCCCTTCAGTGGTGGAGATTAAGAAGTGGACCAAAGCTAACCTAGTGTTGTTAGGCAAGAAATTGGGCCTTGAGTTAAATGAAGCTAATAAAAAGTGTCTTAACCAATGAAATTTTACAGAATTGCATAGCCCAGGGCAAGTCATACAATTTTACAGAATTGCATAGCCCATTGGCAAGTCATACAATTTTATGCCAGGCCAGTCCAGCTTAAAGTGAAGCTAGCAGGATAGAATTAGAATTACAGCTAGCCCAATTAAGACTGGCAGAACAAAATGCTAGGGTAGCAGAGCAAAAGGCTAAAGTAGAGGAGCAAAGGCTCAAAACTGAGGAAGCAAGAATTAGGGGCAATGCCAATGTACCACCACCTGCCAGGGATTCAAGCCGCTGGCATTAATGATAAAAAGCATAACCTGCCTGAATTTTCAGAGTTAGACCCTGAAAAGTTTTTCAACCATTTTCAAAGATTGGCCATGTCCATGAACTGGCCAGAGGAAGAGTCGATGAAAATCTTGCAGGAGCAGCTTAGAGGTAAAGGCCAAGAACTTTTCATAAACATGCCTGGCTGCGATTGTTTTGATTATAGTAAAATCAGAGAACTCATTTTGAGGGCATATTAAATTACACCTAAAGCTCACTGCCAAGCTTATCGCAACCTTAGGCCTACTTACAACTACAACTAACCTCTCACTGAATTTGCTATCGATCAATTATGATTGTTTGGAAAATGGATTCGCTCCGCTAAAGCCGAAACAAACGAGGCACTCAAGAATTTAGTTTTAATGGAGGGTTTTATAGATAATATGCCAGAGCCGGTAGCACAGCATTTACGACAAAGGACGGAGGTAGATACTAATATTATGGATTTGGCCAAGATAGCAGTAAACTACCAGTTGGCGGGCAAAAGGCCCAATAAAAATAATTATAGCCCAATTTGTAACAAATTATAGCCCATTTTGTAACAAATTATAGCCCAAATTTGTAACAAATATACCCACAGCCAGTCTAAACCAGCCCATTCTAACCCTGTAACTAGTACACCTTCTTTTTCAGACAAAACTAACCCTGTTAAATTGTCTAACTCCACGGCCCCTAAGGGTGAACCAAAGGGAAATTCTGTTAGTAATGTCTCTTCTCCTCGACGATTCTGTGGTCACTGTAAACGTTCAAACCACATTACTAGCCGTTGTTGGCAACTGTACCCGGAAAAAAAGACCCAATGCTCTTGTTGTGACACAAGGCTTGAGGCCTTCTGAAGGGTTAGGGAGTAAGACCTCCAACCCACAGTGGCTGGACCTGCTTACTCAATTCTTGGCAAAGGGGGAGGCTTTTGTCTTCTGAGGGTTCTTCCTGGAAGGACGTGGTGATCTTCCGAGACACTGGTGCCATCCAGACTTTAATCTTGGAGAGTGTGTTGCAAGGTACCAACTCTCTCGACACTGGAGAAGTAATACTGGTCAAGGGTGTCACTAGTGATACTCGAGCAGTACCCGTCCGTAAGGTAACCATGGAATCTGATTTCTACAAGGGTGTTTGTACAGTCGGAGTCACCTACCTTTCCCTAATGTTGATGTAATATTGGGTAATGATTTAGCTTGGGATAAGGTAGGGGACTTCAGACTGCCTATTATGTTGCCTACCCCTAAGGTTTCCCTGGATCTACCCGCTACAGAGGATCGGGCCTATCTATCCCACTATTTTAGATACATCTTGACTCTAGCTATTGCCCCTTCTCAGCACAACCACTGCCCCCCATAACGGGAGGAGCTGCCACGTGAATCCCTTACATTGCAGTTTAACTGCCTTTTCTACTCACCTTTAATGCCTCAGCACTGGAAATTCACCTCTACACCAGCCTAGATGTGTCGTCAGTCCCGCCACCTCTCCACTCTCCATACACCCCAGGGCCTGGCACGGCCTGGTACGACTCGGAGGCAAGCTGGGCGCCTCAGGAAACTGGTAGTTGGCCATCGCAAGCAAGCAGTTTGCTGCCTTCAACTACCAATGTTACAGCCTCTACACAAAGGCGCCACCATCCACAAACTAGCAGCTTGATACCAGAGCTTGTTACCACCTTGCATTGACACCGGCTGTAAGTCATCACCGCTGGACTATATAAAGAGCATCGCCGCCTTTGGGAGCCAGTATCTCTCTTAGTGTTCTTGGATCACCTTAGCTTCCTGCACCGTCGTCTGTTGCCACCCTTCGTCTTGTACTGGATGTTGTGGTGGTATGGTAGGTGTCTTCAGCCCACCGGTATTTACTCATCCTTTATTTTTATTGTTTTTATTGCACCATTAATATATACTACATTTTTCATATTATTTTGTTCACCTTCGAAGGGTATGATCGCCAAGTGTTCTCAGCTGCCATTTACATAATATTTCAGTAAATTGTTTTAATTATTTATTTGATTTTCTTTTGTTTCTACTTGCGACTTACCCACTGTAAGGGCCAAAGAAGCACTTCTTGTTTATTTGTGTGATGGAGAGCCATACCACCTTGGCTCAGTATAGCTGCAATACCACAACCCGTTACACATGTTTAAAGGTATTTGATCTGACAAAATATGTATTTGTGTTCGTTTTCTCTGAAGTTATATATGTTTGTGCTCCTTTTCTCCTACTAACATAAGTTAGTAGCATTTTCTCTGTACTAATATGTGTCTGTGATATTTTTCTCTTTACTAATTCAACTTCAATAATTTGATATTTTCTAATACAAGTTTGTAATCGCTCAGAGAAACTAGCTCAGTTTCTGAGCTAGTACATGTGTGTGATCATTTTCCCTCTACTAATAAAAGTTGTCATTTCCTTTGTAGAGATATATGGCTGTGATAGTTTTCTCCGAGCTTATTTATATTTGTCCTCATTATTTATGTACATTAGTACATTTATGTACATTATTTACATATTTTATTTATTTACATTATTATTTATTTACATCATTATTATTTACATCATTATTTACATTTACATATTTACATATTTAGTACATATTTTTGTAATTTATGTACATTAGTACATAAATTACGACCACACATACATATGTGTGGTGTGGTCGTTTCTCATAGCTAATACATGTTTGTGGTCGTTTCTCATAGCTAAAACATGTTTGTAGTCGTTTCTCAAAGCTAATACATGTTTGTGGTTGTTTTTCATAGCTAACATATGTTTGTAGTTGTTTGTCATAGATAATACATGTGTATGGTATTTTCTCCGTACTAATGCATTTTTGTCTTTGCTTGCACTCCATTAAAAACATTTTGAATGAATTTTCACTGTACTAATATATGGTTGTGGTTATTTTCTCTATACCATTTCATGTGTGTGGCCACTTTCTCTTTACAAATAATTGCTTCTGACCATTTTCTCTTCGCAAATAATTGTTTGTGGTCCATTTATCTGTATTTATACATGTTTGCAGTAATTTTCAGTACATTAATATATGTTTGTGGTAATTATCTATTGCAAAGTTTGATTAATTTTCTCTGTAATAATACGTTTGTGATTATTTCCTCTGTTATTACATATTTTGGTGATTTTATCTATTCTAATACCTGTTTGCTATCATTTTCTCTGTACTAACACATGAGGTTATTTTCTCTGTACTGTTACATGTTTGTCATCATTTTATATATACTAATACATGTTATCATTTTCTCCTTACTAATGTATATTAATTAAAGCCATTTATCTGTACAAATTCATATTCGTAGTCATGTTTTTAATAATAATATATTTATTGCCATTTTCTCTTTACCAATATATGTTTGCGGTCGCTTTCTTGGTATTATGAATAGTTTGTTTATCTTCAATTATCTTCTCTTCACTAATACATATATTTGTCATTTTCTCAATGCTAATACATGTTTTTATCCTCTTCTTTGTAATAATTCATGTTTGTGGTAATTTTCTCTTAATTAATCCCTGTTTGTATAAGTATACTATGATACATTGTGTCGTACATGAGAGCAACATGTTATTTACCTGAGAGACAGAAGAGTGAGCAGTCAGGGTGTCGCAGGCAGTGGACAGCACACGCAATTTGTGTTGACGCCCATTGTCTCCAGGAGACACTCGGTCATGTTGGGGTATCTAACATTCATCTGTTGAAACGTTGTCTTAAATAGTCACAAGTTTTATAGTTAAGATAAATGTCAGTTTTATTCTAGAGAAACTCTCTCAGTACAAATATCCTCAGCAAATAAAGCACTTTAATCATAATTATAAATAGAAGTAACTCGCTCAAGAGATATTTACATATAAACAATTTTAACTTGACACAAAGTTTATGCAGTGAATACCCTTATATGCTCTGGTCGATAGAGTGTTCCCTACATAAATACACATTACCTACGCCTGACGCAGAATTGACTAAATGAGTTGTTTGTATTTCATAACTCTGAAAAATATTTATTTCCTGCATTAAAATTGGATCCACAATATTTATCAATTGAGTAAATTTAGTATTAATATAGATTAAATCTGTGATCTGTCCCTGACGATTATGAATCCTAAGCTGTCTTCTTATGAATCTCCTTGTCTTTAACAGAACTGGCTGACACGTGAGAAACTATTGGTCGTGTAGATCTGACTCTTAATAAAGATCAGGTGTTAAACACTTGCTATGGAAAATTATGACAATTTCAGGTTGTTCAAATGTTCACAACTTCCTTTGGTCTTCAGTCACTATAGTATAGTACAATATGTCCCACTCACAATTCCCTCTGACTTCATTTCATAATAACGTGAAAAATATGATTGATTAAAACTTACTAAAGAATTAGCAACTTCACTATTACAATTTTTAATAATAATATAAAAAATAATATTAATAATAAATTGCAAAAAAACTCAATTCTATGAGAGTAAAGTTATGTATTAATGAATATCAATTGAAGCAATGCAGGAATTCGATGCAGCGACCTGGGTGCTCCAAGCTGTGTCCTTAACCCACAGCAACATGACCACTATAAGTAAACACCTGAGAATTCTGAGTCCGCTAAGTGTCCTGAGGGTCAGAGTTTATACTAAGTCAAGTTTACAAGAATCTGAGTATAACCAGTTGTGAGTATTACCATGTGTGGTTATACCAGTGTGGTTTACCGGTGTGGGTATACCAGTGTGGGTATACCAGTGTGG
>WNGS01006703.1:72094-112665 GCA_020271785.1 Procambarus virginalis
TGCAACTCCAACCTTTCCTTATCAGCTGCCAACTCAAGATGTTTTTGCTGGTTCTGCAACTCCAACCTCTGCTTGTCTGCTTCCAGCCTACCCATTTCTAATATAGTCTCCAACTCCAACTTTAAGATTGCCTCCTTGTCACTTGACTCTTCTTCTAACTCTCCCAAAGACTCCTCGTCAAGTCTCTCCTCCTCCACCAAATGTGTGACAATAACTCAACACTTGAGCTTTCAACATTTTACTGGAAACTGCTAGGTTCAATTTATCAGCCAGCAATAACAACCAGACTTCTTTAAGTCTTTAATTTTACCAAAATTTGGCTGATCTACCAGCGCAACAACCTGATCCTCCATGGTTGGGTCAATAATCACAACTTACACTTGAAACAACACTGAAAATTATGCTTGGCCCCTGGCACAAGCTGAACACTTACCTCAAATCATGAAGCATTGAAAAGTGCTCAGATGAACAGATATTTCACAGGCTTGATTAGGTGTCACTAGATAATCACAGAGTACCTAGGAAGACAATTGCTATTCATAATTAGCACTGTTAATTGTACAGACATTACAGGAAATTAAGGTTTAATCTCCCGGACACAGGGCCTCATTTGTTACCACCCTTGAGACTAAATAAGGTTCTTCTCCCAGCAGTGTACAGAAAATATTTAAATCGGCCTTGCCAACAATTGTCTAAGGGTAAAGATACATCACTGCATAAAATGGAGAACAATATATTTATGCTAAGGGGACAAACATAACACTTAAATGTATAATTATAACCAGAAAACTCTTCAGCATGCAATATCATACAATGAAATTAAGAATTGAGACATGAGTAATATTACCAGAACATGGATTACTACATGGGATATACAAAATCATCTAACCAGATAATTAACATTGAAATGGGCTAAAATAACAGTGACCAATGACTTAACTTAAAACATGTCTCCTCACGAACACAGCTGCCACGCTACTGCCGGGAACCTGACTCACGGGGCGGCGTCCACCATAATATCAACTAAACATCCACATAAACATTGTGGAAATTCTAATAACAAAATGTAGTACTAATATCAAGACATTATTAATCTTAAGAGTACATAATGGTGTTACATTATTCAATACATTTAATGGCAAACAATAATTAGAATTAAACAAGGTTAAATCATAAACACTCGCTTGACAACAAATTCCCATGCTAGCCACATTCCCAATCTGGTCAACCGCCCACATGGAGAAACCAACATGAAAATTCTAACACAAAAGCCTTATAGAATATAATGCAACTCAGACACACTACATCATGCTATAATATATGACATACAAAATCTCATATCATACAACTGGATGCTATATTAATTAGAGAATAAGATAATACAGTAATAACAGAATCAAGATTAATGAAAGAATCTTAGCAAGATTCGTAACATGGGTAAACCAGTGTGGGTATACTGATGAGGGTATCTCGGTGTGGATATACCAATGTGGGTATACTGGTGTGGGTATATCAGTGTGGGTATAACGGGGTGGGTATACTGGTGTGGGTATATCGGTGTGGGTATGCTGGTGTGGGTATACCGGTGTGGGTATATCGGTGTGGGTATACTGGTGTGGGTATATCGGTGTGGGTATTGTGACGGTGTTCTCCCCCTTATATTTCTCCCACGCCAGCTGTAAGAGTCATATCCACTTTACCCGAACGTTCTCTACGTTCCGGGGAACAATTTGACATATGTGGGAGCATGAAGTGTTCTCGCGTTGGCGAGAAATTCGCAAAAGAAGAGTGTTTTGGCCAGTGGTTTAGGCCCTTTTGGACGCCAAGATGGCGCCGGCCCCTACGTTCTCCCGCCAAAACGCTATGACGTCAGTGGCACCAGATTGGTTAAGAACGATGACGTAGTACAGGGAGCCAATGAGAAACGCCCCTGGCAAGTATGACGTCACGAGTGCAAGGGGGTCCGGACGTGTAATAGTCAACGTGTAATAATCAACCAAATAAAATCCAGAGCATCAACCGTTAAGAGCTCAGTCCCCCAGGGTACTGTGCTTGCCCCAGTACTTTTTCTCATCCTCATATCGGACATAGACAAGAACACAACCTATAGCACTGTATCATCCTTTGCAGATGACACCAGGATCTTCATGAGAGCAGGCAACATAGAGGACACGGCAAACCTCCAGTCAGATGTAGATCAGGTCTTTCTATGGGCTACAGAAAATAATATGGTGTTTAACGAAGATAAGTTCCAGCTCATGCGCTATGGAAAAAATGAAAATATAAAAACGGAAACCACGTACAAAACTCAGGCAAATCATAACATAGCACGAAAAGGCAATGTAAAGGATTTGGGTGTACTCATGTCGGAAGACCTTACCTTTAAAGAACACAATAAAGTGGCCGTCACAACTGCACGAAAAATGATGGGTTGGATAACAAGAACTTTTCACACTTGAGATGCTATACCGATGATGATACTTTTCAAAACGCTGGTGCTCTCTAGAGTGGAGTACTGCTGCACAATGACAGCCCCTTTCAAAGCTGGAGAAATTGCTGACCTGGAGAGCGTGCAGAGATCCTTTACTGCTAGAATCCACTCGGTAAAACATCTAAACTATTGGGACCGACTAAAGAGCCTAAATCTGTACTCCCTTGAGCGCAGGCGGGAGAGATACATAATAATTTACACATGGAAAATATTAGAGGGGCTGGTCCCAAACCTGCACACAGAAATAACATCACATGCGACCGGAAGACATGGCAGGATGTGCAGAATACCCCCGTTGAAAAACAGAGGTGCAACTGGTACTCTGAGAGAGAACTCCATATACATCAGGGGCCCGAGACTGTTCAACACGCTCCCGCTACACATAAGGGGCATAACTGGCAAACCCCTCACAGTGTTCAAGAGAGAACTGGATAAGCACCTCCAAAGGATACCTGATCAACCAGGCTGTGACTCGTACGTCAGGCTGCGAGCAGCCGCGTCCAACAGCCTGGTTGGTCAGTCCAGCAACCAGGAGGCTTGGTCGATGACCGGGCCGCGGGGACGCTAAGCCCCGGAAGCACCTCAAGGTATACTCAAGGTAAGGTAAGGTGGATTTACGTGTCGCCTGTAGTCTGCAAGCACCCTGTGAGGTCTTCCTATATTCCATGTGTTGGACCGAAGAAGGAATTGACGAGAAATGAGTAGCAAGTGCTCCAGTGACAGGTGCTTTGCAAGAAGTGAAGTCTGAGCAGTGACATCCGGGACGACTGTGCAGTCCCACCAGTTAGGTGACGATGTAGCGACTGAGCCAATCCACCGAGAGGCAGGAGAAGAACGAAACTAGCTGGGAATCAGAACGACTGCAGCCGAGAGAAAGGACTGCAGACGTAGTTGTGAGGAGAAGTCGACGGCCAGGAGACCGACTCCAACCCTCTCCACAAGAGGTTGTGGAAGAGCATGGGCCTGCAGTGAGGAGCAGCACAGAGAAGACGCGTTTTTTTGGAGTGTTGATTGGGTTCCTGGAGAGAGCATCAGTGTGTATGTGGGGGCATTCCCTACAACGAGTCGAGAGCCGGGATCAGGAGCTTCAATTCAACTCTCAACAGAGGACGAGTCCACATCTTTGATGGTGGAAGTAGGTAATTCAGTTTTCCCTCCCCATTCCCCTTTAGTCAGCTATTTAGCCAGAGTATCTTCTATGTCGTGAGCAGGGCTCACCAATGTCTATGTCATAGTTAGGCACAGTTGTGAAGAGAGATGCTATAGAGAGCTCTCATGATATATATATATAGTGTGCGAGTGCACCGGTGATTTATCGAAGAGATTGCTGTGTCGAGGACATTTACATTCATGTGACATTAATATTATAAGTTTGTGTCAGAGAATATATATATAAATATATATTTAAATGTACCATTTAATAGTGTAAGGGTGTGTGCCCAGTATTATCACGTTATTTTTAATATTGATGAAGTGATCTATATACATGCTGGAGTATTGAATAGTATATTCATGTGTACAGTGGTTTATTGTGTTTATTGCCACTGAAGTGACTTACTGTGTTTAATGCCAGTACAGTGACTTACTGTGTTTATTGTCATTATAGTGATCTACTGTGTTTATGGCCAGTATAGCAATCTACTGTGTTTAATGCCAGTGCAATGGTTTATCGTGGTTATTGCCATTGAAGTGATTTACTGTGTTCATTGGCAGTATAGAGATTTACTGTGAATGTGAAGAAATAGGCGCTCCATGCCAGAGCAACAAGTGCAGTGAGATATAGTGAGGGGGCATCGCCTCTCGCGCATTGCCAAATGCTCGATAATACTGAATTTGGACCGTGAGAATGACAGGAGGAGTGTTGCCATTTCGATGTGTTCCAGATTTATGAAGAGGAAGTGATTTTGCTGTTCATGTACTTCAATGCCTTGTTGCTGAGATAGTTATAATACTTTAATATTTTAAGTAAAATACAAAACCTCCTTCGTGTTTGTATTATCCCTCCATTACTTGATGCTATTGAGTCCATTTGAAAAGAGAGAGTGTGAGAGAGACATATACCTGCCTGTTACCCAAATTTGATTAGTGTGCTCTCTGCCACTACTACCACAATTCCACAATACCACTGACTTGATACTGGACACGGAGAACACCAGTTGGCGACCTTTCAGTTAGCAGTAGAGCCCTCTCTCAGGGCGGGCACATGATCAAGAGAGTAGATCGTGTTCCCACTCGTCTTCAGGCTATAAGGCCAGCCGGAGATAGACTGGGAGACTCTCCTGGCGAACAGTGGCGCCGCGAGGATTGAGTGAAGACCCGCAGGGCTACAGTAAGTGACAGTTATCACTACTACTACTTGGTGGTGACTGTTGAGAGAGAGACACCCCGACAGTATACTGGTGTGGGGTATACTCCCACACTAGGGAGCACTCCAAACATATCTTCATTGTTCAAAATTTCATAAATGTTTATACACAGAGTTAAAATGTGTTAAGGGAAATGGTTTCCATAGTGTGAAAGAACTATCTGGAGATGCAGATGTCCTGAGATATGGTTTGAAGGATTTAGGTAAGAAGAGTGAAAGTAAGCAATGGTAGAATTAGAGGCGATACATCTCAATACAAACTGAGGCAGCCGAGAGGGTATTTGAGCGGTACTAGTGAACAGTTCAGTGGTAGTAAGCCACAGTAGCGAATTGTATGCCACCAGTCACATTCCTAAGGTGAGGACTATAAGTGGACATAATGCAAAGCACTTTCTAAAGCAACTAAAGAGGTTGATGCCCGCCCGTGACCCTGCAGGTGCCAAATATCCTCCCACCCCCTCCTATGCTAACGAGTGAACAACGTGCTATTGGTTGTTCAATGTATGTGATACTGAATGATAATCTGCAGCTCACTACCCAGCGAGCAGTTTCATCGACTGACATGCCTTCTTGTCACCACTGTGATATTAATAATCTGCATAAATAACAAGCTAAAGGAATCATGGCAACCGCCCTTGTCCCAGGTGAGTCGCTGCTGCTGCCAGATGTGCATTGAGCAGCCCAGATTGTTCCTGATTCACCTGCTGCTGGTACACAAGTCTCTCTCCAGGCAAGAGAGATACAAGGAGAAACTGGGGCTGTATTCCAAGAGGTGGTGAGCAAGAAGGAAAAAAGATGACTACAGCGGGAAAGAACTCGCTTAACCCGCGTGATTTTCCCTCCTGGCACTTGTCTTGCTGACAGATTTCAGTGGTTTTCTGCAGCCTCCAAAGCCCATCACACTAAACGCATGAAGATAAACAGAGATGAAGACAATCATGTCTTTGTCAGGAAAGATGATGCATTTGTTGACGACTTGTTAACGCAGGAATATGTTGGGATAAGAATGTTGCGCGCACCGTGTGATGATTCAGTAAAGGTCAAAATCGTCTTCTTTGGTGTTAACAAGTGCATTGACCCAGAGTGCTTCCGGTCCGCCAATGTGGAAAACCCACACCGCACTAAAAAGGACCTCATCGTTGCAAACTGGACAGCATCAACGGAGATTCCCAAGCGACTCTCAGTGCCCCTAGCGCTGGGTAGAACTTACAGAGTGACTCGCTATAAACCTCCACTCCGGAGGTGCTACAAATGTCAGCATTGGGGCCACACTGCAGTGCGCTGCACCTCCAGAACCCACCGATGTGCAGTGTGTGCTGGTGATCATGATTCTCAGGAGTTTTTTGACCTCTTCCACGCCTGGTGCATTGTGACAACTAGATGCGTTAATAGTCATGCTCCTGGCGTGATGGCAACTCACCAGAGCTTCCCAGCTGCTGCTAGGCAGCCCCCTATAAGCAGTACCCCGCTCTACAAGGCGCCACGTCATGATGATGGAGTGTCACCATAAGTGGAAAGTTATCCTATGCCATCAACTATGGTGGGCCACAGTTGGCACTCTGACTCCCCGCTCGCCCTTGACTCACTCTGGACAAGGAAACAGCGGCGAGCATCTTTGCCCATTCATCTGCGCACCGGGTGCCACAGTACACAGTGGCCAGGTGTGGCTCGCCCCGGCCGGCGGGGTGATAGGTCTCCACACCCCGCTCTCGAGGTGGGGGCCGCCACCAGCTCGACCTCCCCTCCCCACTCACAGTCAACCCCCCAGGGTGGCGAAGTGTCTGTGAAGGCACGGGCAATTTAATGCTCTGTGGAGCGGTAGCCTGCACTACAACAAACAGATTCGGAGCTACAGCATACTCGAGAACATGAGTTAGAAGAGAGTTGCAGTCAGCATGAAGCAGATATGTTCGCAGTTAAACAGACGTATGAGCAGACGCTGAAAGAAATATAGCAGCGCTGTCACTGTCACCATGAAGAACATGGTGAGTATAGTGACCTGGATAGTAACCCACAATCACCAGCCAGGACTGAGATCAGTGTAGTGGGCGAGGCTCACACACCTTGTGACTTAAATACCACCACTCGTCTAGCTCGTGTGTTTGATATATCGCAGCTAGGACCCACGGAAATTGACAACCTATTAAAAATAGTGTTTCCCAAATCCTTAAAAACAAATGTCAGAGTGTTCATAAGTAACAGTGTCATTGACAAAGAAACGAGAGACTGTGTATTACAGCTGTATTGCCTTGCAGCCAGCTTCATCACAGAACTTAGAGGGATACCAGGAGTGATACAAAGTAGAGCAAAGGTTTATGTAACTTACACAAACACACACAAAAGCTTTTGGGAAACTAATAATTAAACATAAACTATGGATCCCTCCACAAACTCTCCTAATACAACGGTGCTTCGTATCCTCAGTTGGAACATAGCATCACTCAGGAAAAGACTTCCTGATCTCCACCACAAAGTGACTAACGAGCCCATTGATGTAGTCTGCCTTCAGGAGTGCAGAGTTCCCACTAGGTCTCCACCCCTAAATTACCCTCCTTTGCTGTCTATAACCTTAAGTGCAGTCACTCTTGTATTTTGTATGTTAAGAAGTCCCTTCCACACCAGCCACTCCCAGCCAAGTCAACCTAAGGGCTTCAGTATCATAGTGTGAGGATCTACGTGGGGAACTCTGCCCTCAATATCTTTAACCTGTATGCCCCTAGTGATAAGTTTAATTATGCTTACCTTCCTCTTTGTATTCAGACTGAGCCTACCATCATTATAGGTGATTATAACGCTAGTCAAAGGAATATTGGTAATTCGCAGTTCAGTAATCGTAACGGCAACCAACTGTTGTTACTATTAGGTAGTCACGATGATGCACAGATTGTGGGTGACCTGGACCCGACGCATATCTACGGAGGTATTCTTGATCTATGTCTCGGTTTCAACGTCTCCCACACCGTGTGCGCCTCGTCAATATTGCCAGATATGGCGTCTGATCATCTAGCCATATTAGCCACTGTAAGCATTGGAAGCTCTATCCTCCCCGGCGGAATGTTCAAGCGGAAGAGGCTGGCTCTGCCCATCGATCAACGAAAAAATTTTGTTGCTCATGTGTCAGAATGGTACAGTTCATCTGAGCCTTCATCAGTTGAAGATTTTAACAATGAGCTCACAGGTACTATCGAGCAGTTTATAGAATCACTTGATCCATCATCCAGGCCACGTAACTCAAATTACACTGGTCATAGCACTTATGCTTATTATAATGATTCTAAATTGCATGCATTAACCGCACTGCCAGAAGAATTGGACTAGCTTATAGAAGGACCCGCACTGCTGAAATGCTTAAGCTCTTTCAAACGGCTCTGGCTGAGGCCAGGGAATGTATGGTAGAGCTGAGGCAGACAGACAGGGATACTTTTGTCAGTGGTCTCAATTCTCACACGCCACTAAGTCGGGCATGGAAGGATATCAACAAGATCAAAGGGGAAAATGCTGCAGAGATCTCGCATCCTAATCCTCTGCACAGAGCAAATGAGCTTGTTGATGCTTGGGCCACGAATTCCAGCTTTGACAGTTTTCCTCTACCCACACAGAACGAATTAAATAATAGATATGCTGATAGAGCAACGATCCTTGACTTCATGCTTCATCAAGAGGATGATTGTGACATGCTTTTTACTGAAAACGGACTAGACTCTGCTCTACATAAAGGCAAAGCTACATCACCCGGGGAGGATGGAGTTACTTGCAGCATACTGTGTATGCTTCTGCTAGTTCCAGGGAATCCCTTGCTTGAATTGTATAATATAAGCAATGTAACTGGGGAGCTTCCAAAGTCATGGACCAACAGCCTTATTATTCCCATTCCTAAACCTAACCAGCCGAGTGCTTTTCGCCCAATCTCACTCACTAGTTGTCTCTGTAAGTGTCTTGGGAGGATGGTTCTCAACCGTCTCCTTTACAGAACTAGTAACATGTTGTCTCCCCAGATATATGGCTGTACGCATGGAAAGCGTGTACATCACTGTATTACTACATTCCTGACTCTGCATACTGATAGGTCATATACTACTTGCCTAGGTCTTAAGTCAGCCTTTGACATTGCTAACCCACACGTCATTCTGAGCGAACTTGCTAAAATGAATGTTGGAGGATGGCTTCTATGGCCGAAAAGAGGCTATCTATCCAACAGGAAGTCATCTGTACTGTTCCAAGGGCATAGGAGTGTAACGAGAGATTTTGATCTTGGCACTCCACAGGGAAGTGTCCTCAGTCCTACTCTGTTCAATGTGTTAATCAATGCACTTTTAAACTCAGTAACTAGGAGACCCAACGAACACCTCATTAGCTATGCGGATGATATACTGATCCACACGAATGGGTATACCAATACCTAAAATGTTCTGAACTCTGTATTGCACACATGTCAGGAACTAGGCTTGGTCATCTCAGTAGAGAAAACAAAGATCCTGAACCGACGCCCACCCAGACGAGGTGGGGGCCGTTCGCAAAATGCAGTTGCATGATGGCTTTCTGCTCGACTATGTAACCAGATACAAATACCTTGGTCTTGAAGTTCCACTGTACCGCAATGTTGTAGCCAGACTGGGTCTCCAATGTAGAGAGAGGCTCCGTGCTCTCAAGGCTGTGGCAGGCTACCATCCAAGCTATGGTGCAAATGTGAGAATTGTCAAAATGAGCCATGAGGATAATCCTCGGATGCCCCCGTACAACTAAATTACTAAACATGAGGAAGGAACTGAATATTTCATGTGTAAGAGATCGTATCACTGAAATTAATGCTTTAATTGGTATCAAGATGCTTAGGCTAACCCACCCTAACCCCTGCACTGAAGCCCTCCAAGCCTTCTTCCCTGAAGGTCAGCATCCCTCCAAATGGATTACCGAAACTGCCACTGTGCTCAGAATGTATAACTTTCATCACCCCCTACCAAGAGAGACAACAACAACACTTTCCTGCCCCATGGGAAATCACTCCTTTCCAAATTACTGTCCCCCCTTTCCCACCCAAGAAGCTGATTAAAGAACTAGCCTTGCTTCGACAAGAAGCAAAATGCAATGCCTTAAGCCAAATTGATGCTTTAGTCAGAGAGCGCTCCCTTTCCCAGATTATTTACACTGATGGATCCTTGCATCAGTCCTATGGCGCAGCTGGAAGTTTAGTTGTTGTGACATGGAGAGATGGTTCCTTCTCCCATGAGTGTGGAGCGTGTCTAAGTACACGCCTCCCTCCTCCCTAAGGCCTCCACTCTTCAAACAGAATTGGTTGCCATAATCCTTGCACTCGAGCACGTATATGAATCCAAAGTTGACACGCTAATTGTAAGTGACTCCCTGTCATCCTTGACTTCCCTCAGCTCCCTAAGGCATACCTGTAGCGTGCTTATCTCTGAAGCTAGACACAGATATAATGATATAATCAGTGATGGAGTCAGAGTTTGTCTCCTGTGGATTCCTTCCCATATTGGTCTCCGAATGCATGATAGAATTGATGAGTTGGCAAAGACTTTTGCTCGTAAAGAGGGAATTGATTACCAACTTGGACTGCCTTTGAGCAGCCTGAGGACAGCAATATTCCAGGAACATCAACTAAATTTCGGAGACTTGAGGCAAAGTGAAATTCACACCAGTTACTCCATCTATCATCATTTTATTATGCAGGAAGAACCGCACATCTATGGGTCAGCCAATAATGTTAGCAGACTTCTAGATGTTACCACTGCTAGGCTTAGGCTCGGCTACAAGTACCTCTTGAAATTTGTAGCATCTGTTGATGTAGATTTGACTAAATGTAAACCTCTGTCAGCAGAACTATTCGCATACTTTGATGTTACTGTGATGTGCCCAGTCGTTGATGTTTTGACTCACCATATAAACTTTCGTTATGATGAACAAAACATGCAGATACTTATATAACCTGTGTATATAGTGTAATAACAGCAAAACTATTTGTTTAATATCTTATGACATAATAGTTGAGTCACCAATATGCACACCATACCTTTGAGTATAGTGATGATACACCCTTTTTATTATATAACTATATCACAGTACACACTATTGAATAATATTACTGCAAAAAAATAAATAAAAATCAATCAGACACATGGAGATAATTAGGTAATAATATCTTTGTGGCAACTCCCTCCTGACAGCTCTGGTGGAGCTGACCGCCTCCGACGATTGCTATGTCAACACTTACATTTTGCCAGACTTTCTCGGCCTATTGCGGCTAAGTATGTCACTTACTATTTTTTCCCCGTGCTCAGAAAACACAAATAAACATTTTTAGAAAAATTTTTTTTTTAGATTTTTATTTCTTGCGCATGGGGGTAAGTGAGTAAGTAATTATCAAAAGAATGCACCAAACCGGGAACGCTATGTAGCACCATCAAATGTTCGGAACAATCAGAAGGCGTTAACTATCACCAAGGATGCAAATACGAGAACAGAAACGCATAAGGTGAACGATATCAAAAGTATCCAATTCACCAAGAATTCCATCGAGGGACAAGTGACTGCGAGGGACGGTCGGAAAGCAAGACACAAGCTCGTCCTGGAAGTCAGGACATTCAACAAGGATATGTGCAACTGTAAGAGGGACAATGTAATTCGGACAATAAGGAGTAAGGCGGAGCTCCATTGAGTGAAGCGTGTATGGTCAATATGCAACCTCGCTAGAACCGTTTCCCATCGCCGGTTACAGTAGTAGGAGGAAGGCCATGGGGATACACTACTCTTAAGATTACGCAGTTTGTTACCAGCAACAGAAGACCAACAACCCTGCCAACGGGCAAGGATGGAGGAATGAATAACTGGGTAAAAGTCGGAATAAGGTATACCTTTACGGGAGATGGGACAAGAGCGGATAGCTTCCCTGGCGGAAGCATCTGCACACTCGTTTAAAGAAACGCCAATATGGATGGGAACCCAGCAAAACTCTACTGATTTAAACTTATTGGAGATAAGAAATAGCCAATGTTGAATCTCGAAGACCACTGGATGGACTGGATTAAAGGACCCGAGAGCCATGAGGGCACTACGAGAGTCCACTAGAACCACAAAGGAGGATTGACAACGAGAAAACAGGAGACGAAGAGCAGAGAGAATAGCATAAAGTTCTGCTGTGAAGATGCTAGTCTCCAGAGTCAGGCGGCATATATAAGTGTGGTCAGGAAAAACAACAGAGTAGCCTACTCCGTCCGCAGATTTAGACCCATCGGTGAAGATGGAAATGGAGTGGGAGTGCGAAGAAAAGTGTTTAAGGAAAAGGCATTTCAGAACCGTAGGAGGGGTAAAAGCCTTAGTGATACGGGTCAGGGATGTACAGAATTTAGGAAAGGGATTTCCCCTCCACGGGGGCATGTGGGGAAATCTGGTTCTAGTTTAATACCAATAAATGTATAATTCTATGAATGCAAAATAATAATTAATTCTAAGAAAGCTCGAAGGATCAGAATTCGATGTTAAATGAGAGAACCAGTGACTTATGGATCTCTATGATTAAATGTAAGAAATTCTATTATTCTATTCTTATGGAATGAACCGTAAAATTCTATACATTCTTGAACCGCTTCCCATGACACATTTTGGTGGGTCTTCTATGAAGTTAGTCTACATAATGCATAATGTGTATAATAAATTGTAGACATGATAAATATAGTAAATGCATGTGTATAAATATCGCTACATATTAATGATTAATAAAATATTCACTCATAAATTTGGAAATGCAAGAAAATATTATCAATGAGATAAATTAGCATTAAGATCTATCTACTCAACAATAAAAACAGCTTAGCTGTTTGATGCATAGAAGTAAGCGATCCGTATGCGTATGCTCGTCGCCTAGAACGTGCTTCATCAGGCTTCAGCTGGACCACGTGAGCGTCGAGGAAGTTTCACCTCACTTGAGTTGATACTCCAGCTGAAAGACGAGTTAAATATAAATTCTGTTGGAGAATGTATGACTCCACTAATATTCACGTAAAGTAATATGAATAGTGGAGAGAAAGACAAATCACGATTAGATTATTGGGGGCTCGTCTCCTAACGACATACTGTCCTATCGAAGATGTTTAATGTGGCCACAAGAAAACAAATAGGAACAATCTAGCATGCCGGACACGGTGTCTGTGATGTGATAAAGCTGCTGCATTTCGTAGGTTTCCGTAGGTGCTTGGATAACTATGAAGACGAATTCGGTCAGCTCTCAGGCACGCCTCCCAAAGATGACATCACTTGCCAGTCTCTCTCCTCTCCTTCCCTTTCGGGGGGCGAGCATGCGCGCTAGTTCCCAATGGAGGACCCTAGCATAAATTCTTTTGATTAAAGTTAAATATATATATATATATATATATATATATATATATATATATATATATATATATATATATATATATATATATATATATATATATATATATATATATATATATATATATATATTAGGGGTACCACCTCTGGTGCAATTGCTGGGACCCACATCCTCGAAGAAGAAAACAAAGAGCATTCAGAGAAGATCTTGTGGATTCTCACCGAATACTTAATTCTTTTCTTCTCCTACCACCCCTATTATTTTTTTGTATGTTTTGTTTTATTTTATTGCAATGCTACAGTTTACAGAGAACACACACACACACACAAATATATAACAATTAAACAATCAGCGTTCGAAGACCTCGTCCAGCTCCTCGGAGGTTGGGTGCGTACCCAGAATACAGCACGCATTTCCCCTCTGCACCGCGACACTGAGGCGCTGAAACAGGAAACTGGCTGCTCGTGGGTCTCTAGTTTTCCCAATGAGTTCCTCACCAACCTCCTTTAAAAACTTGAGTGCACATTTACCCCAGGCGCCCAGAGTCTCTGAGCCTATCGGCACGAACCTGTAACAACGTTCTAGGTCTCTGTACTTGTGGATTTTCTGGGTCTCCCTGAAGGTGGCTGCCCCACCTCCCTCCGCTGAGCTGTAACGTAAATAGGTATCAGCCAATGTAGATGCACAGGTGTAATCCCACACGACCTGTTTACCTTCCCTCCATGGCTGCAGGGTGACTCCATCTGGGCGTTTTTGGCTGTTGTCAGGTCTGCACAACTGGGGTTCCCTTTGTGCTGGACACCCAGCTGTAGCCAAACTTCTCTTGATGATGTCATTGACTGCCTCGTGTCTGGCAATCTTTCCCTGTGTCTTACGACAGATGAGACCATGGCTGCCGTATTGGTCTGCCCGTGCCTGGCCGCAAATACACCGGTGCTCGGTGGAGATAGGGGCGGCAAGGCGCAGAGCAACACCAATACTTAGGGCCCGATGATCCAGGCGGGTGCCCAAGGCGGAATTAGGGACTGCCAACAGGAAGTCCCCAGCATGGGGGGCTTGCACAGCTAGGAGACGCGCTCTGTCCTTCTGAGAAGCTACGTCCAGCAATGCTTTGGCGATGTTCTCCACTATGGGGCTATCCCATTTGGCCTGTTTACCGTCGTTTGGACAAGTTGGTCGGGTGTGTGAATTGGCGAGTGTGTCCCACCGACCAGCTCCTTCCACAAATTTGGGATCACGAATCCCAATGGAGTTCCTTAGGTATTCTGGTAGTATTTCCTTCACTAATTCACTTGTAGCACTGGTCGAGGATAAGAATGCCGGCAATGCTAACTGTGTCGCCTTGCGACACAGTTAGCATTGCCTTGCGACACAGTCACAGTCAGCAATAATGGAGGGTTTGGTGAGGGAGTTGGTGAGTCTGGTTGGAGCTCTGAGGACAGAGCTGGATTCGTTGCGGGAGGAGGTAAGGCAGCTTAAGCAACGACAGGATGAAGCAAAGGAGGAGACCGGCATTAGGGAGACCCCGTCTTGGCATATTGTAAAAGACAGGGGTCTTAAGAAGACCTTGGCAAAAAAGACACCTAATACCATAAAGATTACAAACTCATTTGATGTGTTGGAGGACGAGTGCTGTGGTGAACCTATGGTTCAGCGTGGAGGTAAGGGCATAGCGGCGAGGAACATTGAAGCGCGGGTCCCTCAAAGTGCCCCAAGAGAAAAGGGAGGATCGAAGCGAATTTTGGTTGTGGGAGATTCCCAGGTGAGGTATTTGGACAGAACGTTTTGTGCCAGAGATAAAGGGAACAGATTAAGGGTTTGCTATCCTGGAGCTGGTATTGGAGATATTGTTGGAAACATGAAAGATATTATGACGGGAAATGGGAGCAAACCCATTATTTGTATTAGTGTAGGGGGTAATGATGTTGGGAGAGTTAGAAGTGAGGAACTAATACTGAAATTCAAGACAGCAATAGAATTAGTTAGGAGCAAGGGAGGAATCCCGATCATATGTGGCATTCTTCCAAGAAAGGGAGTGGGAAATGAATGGATGTCGAGGGCACTTGGTGTCAATTGCAGGCTGGAAAGATATTGCAAATCTAATGCAATATCTATATAGACAACTGGGAACACTTCTATGGAAGAAATGAAATGTATGCTCGGGATGGGGTGCATCTATCGAGAGCTGGGGTTGTTGCTGTTGCAAACTCGTTGGAAGAAGTGGTTAGAGGTGTTTGTTTGGGTTTAAACTGTTAGTAGATAGAGGTATGGGAATTGATTTCGAGGAAGGATGTAATAAAAGTATGTGTTTGCGGGAAAAAGGTATTGGCAAAATGATCAGGGAAAGAGAAGAGCCTCAAAATAACAATTCACTTAGGGTATATTACACAAACAGTAGAAGTCTAAGAAATAAAATTAACGAATTAAATGCTCTTGTCTGCACAGAAAAAATAGATATTATTGCACTTACCGAAACGTGGATGAATGTTGATAATAGAGAACTATTAGCTGAATATCTAATAAATGGATTTAAACTATTTCACACAGATAGATATATTAGACGAGGAGGTGGAGTAGCCATATACGTTAGGGACAATTTGAAATGTAGTCTCAAAGAGGGAATCAAAACTGAGCCACACACAGAAACTATTTGGATAGAATTAAACGTAAAAGCAAATAATATTATATTAGGAGTTATATATAGGCCACCAAATTTAGACAGAATGGAAGCAAAGCATCTATGGGATGAAATATCTAGGGCATCTAGATCTAACAGTATTTATGTCATGGGTGACTTTAATTTTAGTGGAATAAACTGGTTGAACAAAACAGGGAATAGTGAAGCAGAAGATTTTCTAGAATTAATTGACGATTGCTTTCTTACGCAACACATTAAGGAACCAACACGGGAAAATAATATTTTAGATTTAGTGTTAACTAACAGGGAAACACAAATTAATGACATCGAAATAGGGAGTGAGCTAGGGAACAGTGATCACAAAGAAATCAGATTTAGCATAGAATGGAATAGACCTGTAGGAGAAAATTCTGTTAAAGTGCCAGATTTTCGAAAAGCTGATTTTAATAGCCTAAGAAATTTTTTGGGTCAAATTGATTGGAAAGTCTTGGGTATGGGGTGTGGGCCGGACTTGGAGCGAGACATGAACCCAGTGATAGGTGATGTAAATGGGGATGTCGATGTGGATTCAATATATAACTTATTTAAGAATATTCTAAACAAAGCACAGGAACGTAGTATACCACACAAATTGAATAGATCGAATACTAATGACCCAAAGTGGATAACAAAGAATTTGAAAAACCTTATAGGTAAAAAGAGAGCTTGGTACAAAAGGATTAAAAATGGGGAGGTCACTTTAGAACAGGAATTCGTTCAACTGGTTAAAAATGTTAAAAAAGAGATAAGGAAAGCAAAAAGAAACTATGAAGTTCGTATAGCAGGGCAAGCAAAGACAAATCCTAAAGGTTTTTTTCAGTTATATCGAACTAAGACTAGGGAAAGGATAGGCCCATTAAAAACTGAGACAGGTCAAATAACAGATAGTGATGAAGAGATGAGTAGTATTTTTAATAAATATTTTGTATCTGTATTTACTAAAGAGGAACTTAACAATATGCCTTCAACCGAACAAGTCTACGTGGGTAGGAACGAGGACAGGTTGACGAGTTTAGCAGTTACCAGGGAGGATGTTCTTAAACAAATAGAAAAACTCAAACCAAACAAATCCCCAGGGCCGGATGAAGTGTTTGCCAGGGTGCTTAAAGAATGCAAAGGGGAGCTTTGTGACCCACTGTCAATCATATTTAATAAATCAATAGAGTCAGGCAGAGTGCCAGAGTTTTGGAAAGTTGCTAATGTGATACCAGTTTTTAAGAAAGGAGATAGATCACTTGCGTCTAACTATCGACCAATTAGCCTAACGTCTATTGTGGGAAAGTTACTCGAATCTATAATAGCAAATAAAATTCGTCTTCATCTTGAAAAACATAAATTAATAATTGAGTCGCAACATGGTTTTATAAATGGCCGTTCATGTTTAACAAATTTGTTATCTTTTTATTCTAGCATAGTTGAGGCAGTTGATAGTGGTAAGGATTGTGATGTTGTGTACCTTGACTTTAGCAAAGCTTTTGATACAGTGCCACATGAAAGACTGATTAAAAAGATAGAGGCTCATGGTATTGGTGGTGCTATATTAAGCTGGATTAGGGCATGGCTATACCAAAGGAAACAGAGAGTTAGTATAAATGGAGTCAAGTCAGAGTGGGAAAATGTTGTAAGTGGAGTGCCTCAAGGCTCTGTCCTGGGCCCTCTGTTGTTTATAATATATATAAATGATTTAGATTCGGGTTTGAGTAGTAACATTTGCAAATTTGCCGATGATACGAAAATCGGTAGGGAAATTAATTCGGAGGAGGACTCTCTATCACTTCAAGTTGATCTAGATAGGGTTTTGAAATGGTCAAAGGACTGGCAGATGCAGTTTAATGCTGATAAATGTAAAGTTCTGAGGCTAGGTAATGATGATAGAGTTACAAGATACGAGCTAGATGGTGTTGAGATTGCGAAGTCGGATTGCGAAAGGGATCTGGGAGTTATAATTAGTAAGAATTTAAAACAAAAGGATCAATGCATGAATGTTCGTAATAAGGCAAATCGGACACTCGGATTTATTAATCGCAGCGTTAGTAACAAGACACCTGGTGTGGTTCTCAAGCTATATCTTGCTCTCGTTAGGCCCCATTTAGATTATGCAGTTCAGTTTTGGTCGCCATATTATAGAATGGATATAAATTCACTTGAACGTGTCCAGCGTAGGATGACTAAGTTAATTCCCCAAATTAGAAATCTTTCATATGAAGAAAGATTAACAAAGCTAAAATTGCATTCACTGGAAAGGCGAAGAGTTAGGGGTGACATGATAGAGGTTTACAAGTGGATGAATGGACATAACAAAGGGGATATTAATAGGGTATTAAAAGTATCAACACAGGACAGAACGCGAAACAATGGGTATAAATTGGATAAGTTTAGATTTAGGAAAGACTTGGGTAAATACAGGTTCAGTAACAGGGTTGTTGATTTGTGGAACCAATTGCCGCATAACATTGTGGAGGTGGGGTCCCTCGATTGTTTCAAGCATGGGTTGGACATGTATATGAGTGGGATTGGGTGGTTATAAATAGGAGCTGCCTCGTACGGGCCAATAGGCCTTCTGCAGTTGCCTTTGTTCTTATGTTCTTATATATATATATATATATATATATATATATATATATATATATATATATATATATATATATATATGCAAACAAGCCTGAATGGTCCCCAGGACTAGATACAACTGAAAACTCACACCCCAGAAGTGACTCGAACCCATACTGCCAGGAGCAACGCAACTGGTATGTACAGGGACGCCTTAATCCGCTTGACCATCACGACCGGACATAAGGAAGTGATAGCCGGAGCTATATGAACCACTTCCCCGCCGGCACTCGGATGGTAATCTTGGGCATAGCATTTTATCAAATCACCTCGTTTTTGGGGCAACACGTGAGGAACACAAATGCAAACAAGCCTGAATGGTCCCCAGGACTAGATACAACTGAAAACTCACACCCCAGAAGTGACTCGAACCCATACTGCCAGGAGCAACGCAACTGGTATGTACAGGGACGCCTTAATCCGCTTGACCATCACGACCGGACATAAGGAAGTGATAGCCGGAGCTATATGAACCACTTCCCCGCCGGCACTCGGATGGTAATCTTGGGCATAGCATTTTATCAAATCACCTCGTTTTTGGGGCAACACGTGAGGAACACAAATGCAAACAAGCCTTAACAAATCGGGCCTTGCATAGTAGACTGAGAAGTGCGTTCTGGCTACTAGGTACGACATATATATATGTTATATATTATTATATATATATATATATATATATAGATATATATATATATATATATATATAATATATCGATATATATATATATATATATATATATATATATTATATATATACATATATATATATATATATATATATATATATAGATACTATATATATATATATATAACCAATTATATATACATATATATATATATATAATACATATATATATATATATATATATATATAATATATATATATATATATAATATATATATATATTATATATATATATAGACATAATATATATTAGGTTAGGTAACGTTCTGCTTTGTGTCTGGAGAGTTTCTCATGAGTAGGTAACCTACTCATGAGAAACTCTCCAGACACAAAGCAGAACGCTTTGAAAGAGACAAACGTCGTCTATGCCTTCAAATGTCCTCTTGGGCACTGTAAGCCCCAAAAAACTCATTATATAGGCAAGACAACAACATCTCTTTCCAGGCGTTTAACAATGCATAAGCAACAGGGCTCCATTAAGGAACATATACTCTCTTCCCACAACCAAACCATCACCAGAGAAATCTTAACAAACAACACAGAAATCATCGATAGATACAGTGACAACAGGCGGCTTGACATCTGCGAGGCACTACACATCAAGAAGTCAACACCAGCAATCAACAGCCAATTAACGTACAACTATATTCTACCCACTTCAAGACTCCGCTCCAATATAGAAACATCAAGAAATATGGGCCAATAGGCCTTCTGCAGTTCTATTGAGACCTTCTACTTCTACAAATCTATACCCCGTTTTCCATGTTCTGTGTTTCACCCCACTAATGTATTACATCACCTCACCCAAATGCAGGTATAAGAGCCAATGTTTGTTTTATAAAGCATAAGTTGTGTAGATAAACTAAAAGTCTTTGAAAATGTAATAAGTTTTACGAAACGCGCTCAAGTGTCGCGTCAGACTAGAAATAAAGAATGAATTTTGGAGAATTGATTTTTAATTTACCGTCATCAGTAAAAAGAAACATAAGGAAAATTGAGAAAATTCGTGTTAGAATTATTAATCTTACTTTTTCGGTCATATTTAATAACATATGTCTACAGGAAAGACTGCTACCCTATATATATATATATATATATATATATATATATATATATATATATATATATATATATATATATATATATATATATATATATATATATATATATATATATATATATATATATATATATATATATATTAAATAGGGAAGGAAGTGTTGGTGACGACTGTTTATATGATAATTAAATACATTATATGGTAATATTTGATTCTCGCAGTTCAGGTTAGTTAATCTAGATTGCGCAAATAAAACGAGAATCCTTTGGAAGTGGAAAAGATTTTAGGTTATAATATTATTTATTGAAATAGCTAACTAGCTGGGTAAGTGAATGCCAGTAAACTGTAGTATACTAAATAAAGTAAACCTATAAATAAATAATTATCCTTAATAAAGGAAAGTAAATGATTGGACTTTGTTGGGTTTACTGATATGTGGAAAATTATTCCTTGTGGGTGGCTGATGCAACATTACCACAATTCTAGGAGAAATTATATGATGTTCCACTTTCTAATGCAATGAATTCTGTATCACTAAAACTACGGATCAGTAGTGTTAGTCAATTATGACGATTAGTACAAGAAATACATCCCATTGTACTAAAGATTCGTAAAAGAATATTAAATGATTATGTCGCCTAAATACAGGAAATATATCCTATTGTATCAAGGATGAGAATAATTGTTGGGAATTTCCAACAGGGCAAGGACGGAACAATACGAGGAGAAACATTGGTAATTCGAATCGAAAGAGAATCCTGTAAGCGAGATAACCGGACAGAAAGAGGTAAGTGGTGAAGAGGAACAGGAACTACAGGAGGGGTAAACGTCAAATTACGACAGAGGCGAGAGTAAGGATGTTGTAAGGACCGTGCAAGATAGTGAAGACAGTAGTGATCTCTGCGGCCTTGAAGAAATAGGAAGCCAGTATCAACATACAAGCTGAGGGTGGGAATCAAACGAAAGTCCCCAGAGCTAAGGCGAAACCCAGTATGGTGCAAAGCATCAAGACAGCAAAAGTAGGAGATGCAAACTAGTAAGCAGGGCAACCATAATCGAGTTTAGACAGTACGAGAGAGGGATTTACAGAGAGGAGCGTGCACCTATTTGCTCCCTAAGAATTATGGGACAAAACCTTAAGAAGGTTAAGGGCCTTAGAACATTCTACTCGGAGGTAAGAGATATGGGGCGACCAAGACAAACGAGTGTCAAAGATTAACCCCAAAAGCTTAGCGGAATCCCTTTACACAAGGGGATTACCATAAAATGACAGAGTGACTAAGTATATGCTTCCGAGTAAAAGTCATAGCACAAGTCTTAGACGTAGAGAGCTTGAAGCCATGATCTGAGGCCCAAGACGACATGGCATGAATCGCAAGTTGAAGCCGCCATAGAAGGAGAGGCAAATCATCACCCCGACAACAAAGGGTAAGATCGTCGATATTGAGAACGGAGAAGACGCCAGAAGGAAGAGAGGAGAGAAGACCATTGAGGGCAACCAGAAAAAGAGTAGTGCCCAGAGCACTACCTTGGGGTACACCCTCGTATTGCCGAAGAGAGGCAGAGTGAGTGGCACCAAACCTCACTCGAAAGGAACGACGAGAGAGGAAACTTTGAAGGAATAGAGGGAGATTACCATGAAGGCCAAGCGAACGAAGTTGGGACAGAACATAATATCTCCAGGTGATGTCGTAAGCCTTTTCCAGGTAAAAAAGGACGGCAACAACGGAGGTCTTCGCAGCAAAAGCACTACGAATATAGACCTCAAAGTTAACCAGGACATCTATTGTGCTGCGGCATTTGCGAAAACCTAATTGAGAAGGGGAGAGGTGGTGATAGTGTTCTAAGAACGACATCAAATGAACGTTTACCATACGACCAAAGAGTTTGCAGACAAAACTTGTGAGGGCAATAGGGCGGAAGTCCTGAAGGGATGTCCTGAGAGACCCTGGTTTCCGAAAAGGGAGGACAACAGCATCGAGCTAGTCCTCAGGGACTGACGACGACTCCCAGATTCGATTATACAGGCTCAGCAAATACTGAGACGTGCACGGAGGGAGATGGCAAAGCATCTCATAATGAATGTCATGGGAGCCCGCTGCCTTAGAACCAAAGAGGGCCAAGGCAAACTGAAGTTCAGAGAGAGAGAAGGGATTGTTATAGGTAAGTCTGAGATGGGTACGGAAATCTAAAGGATGAGATTCAAGAACAGGCTTACAAAGAAGGAAGGGCAGAGGAAGATGGGAACCAGAGCAAACAGATGAAAAGTGGGAACCCAGTTCGGCCGCAACTTGCACCGGGTCCGCCAAAAGAGTACCACGGAGGTGAAGGACCGGTGAGACATTGGGAACTAACTTACCTGCTATCTTGCGGATACGCTTCAAAATCTGTGGAAGAGGAGTTTCGGACGTAATATTGGAAACATAAGACTTCCAACACTCACGCTTAGCTGTATGGATGGTCGTATGGGCTAACGCACTCGCCTTCCGAAACAAAAGAAAAAAATCAGTTGTCTGCCAGAAGTGGTGTCTCTTCCTGGCTGCACGCTTACAGCAGATAGCCCAGGCACAGACCACATTCCACCAGGGAACGCACTTCCGCGTGCCCCGAGAGACAGAGTGAGGAATAGAGGGGAGGGCAGTATCGAAGACGATGTCATGAAAAAGGAGGGTGCGAGGGAGAGGCAGAATGGAGAGGTCGGAGAGAGAGCAGCTCGGAGAGTAAAGAGGTTCCAGTCTGCCTTGGCAAACCCCCACCTAGGGAAGGAAAGGGGAGGGAGAAAAGAGAAAAAGGTAACATGGATGGGGAAATAGTCACTGCCATGGAGGTCATCAAGAAACTACCATGAGAAATACAAGTAAAGAGACGGCGATTAGAGAGAAAGATCAAGACAGGAAAGGGTGTGAGTTCGAGAGTCCAAATGAGTGGGCTCACCAGAATTCAGAAGAGACAGGGAAAAAGAGAGGATGAACGATTCAAGAACGTTCAAGAAGACGATTTCGGGTGTTTGACAGAACATCACTCCAGAGAGTATATCGGCAATTGAAATCACTCAGCAGGAGCACAGGCTCCGGCAAGGAGTTCGGCAGGTGTTTAAGATCGGGATGAAAAAGCAGGACATTTGGGGGAGATATATGGAACAAACTTTATATCATTTACTCACATTGTCTCGGGCAACAGAACATTGGAGAGGCGATGGAAAAAGTAGGGGGACGAAGGGAATATCAGAACGAATCAAGAGAGCAGTACAGGTATGGGTCCCAGACCCAGCCCCAGCAAAAGCTGGGGGTGGAGGGTGGGGGGAGAGAGAAAGGAATAGCCACGGAAGCGACCAGGAGGAGCACTAAGCTTCGGCTCCTGAAGACAGACACAAAGGGGGGGAAACTGTAAAATCAGAAGTTGGAGTTCATGGAAATTGATGGAATATCCACGAATATTCCATTGAAGAATAGACATCAACAAAAAGAGAAAGGACAGCAACAGAGAACAATGCAGAAACAAACGGTAAAAAAGGAACATGGCATGTAAAAGAAGCTCAGGATCCGGATCAGGGTCAGTGAAGTCAGGGTTAGGGAGTATGGGTAAACTGAGTAAGGAAGGAGGGAAGGAAGTCAGAGGATAGGTCAGAGGCGAATGAGCAGGGTCCGGAGAAGGAGGAGACAACAGAGGGTAAGGAGAGCAGGAGGGGGAGGGGCAGATGCCAGGAAGCTCACCTTAACAAGGGCAGCAACCGAGAGGGATGTAAGGGGGAAGGGGGGCAAAGAAACCTCCATGGCAGGAACAGGGGGCTCAATCACCGAAACGGGAGGGGATGGAGCGATTGAGTCAGAAGTGACTCCAGACTTTCGCTACTGACTCAAAGAGACAGGTGTTCCAGCAACAACATACTGGGCAACACACACTCCAGCATAACAACAGGAGAAGAAAAACGAGAGCAAACAACACGATGATCGCTGGGAGAGTGATGGACATGAGCCCGCACAGACAGGCGGCGTGGAGAGCTAAGAGACGGGGGAGAAGGACGGGAAAGAGGATCGGAGGGAGATGAAAAAGAAGACATAGGAGACATGGCAGACTGGGTAGAAAGAAGGGAAACCCCAGACAGAGAACCATGAGGGGGATCCTTTGGGACAGAGCATAAAGGAACAGGGAAGGAGGAGGCGGTGGGCCTGGCCGCCTGGAAACGGTTGTGAGACTGAGGAAGATGGGAAGGACGAGGAGACGAAGAGTGCAACATGCGAGCATAAGAGATGACAACAAAAGGAGGGGAGACGGCGAACTTGGCACCTTGTCTCAGGAAAACACAAACATTTCCTGTGCTTCAAGTTGAGGACGGCTGACTTAAGTAATATATACACGCACGGGAAAAAGTAGGGTGGGTCTCACCACAATTGTAGGAGCGAGCCTGGGGAGAAGTGCACTCCGACTTAGAGTGACCTTCGTCCCCACACATGGGGCAAAGAGAAACAATACTGGAGCATCTGAGGGCACCATGTCCGAAATTCTAGCACTTATTACAAAGCCGAGGAGAGGGAATGAAGTCCTGAACGGAGCATCTGTCACCAGCAAGAATAACAGAGGGCGGAAGTGTCCGACCATCAAATGTAATCTTCACAACCCTAAGGGGCAGACGGTGATGGCCACGAAGGGGTCGAGTGAAGGTCTCTACTTGGAGGACAGAATGGCCTTGGGCCTAAAGGAAATGTTTAATATCCTCGTGGTAGTCCTTGAGGTTCCTAATACCGGTTGCAACATGGTGTGGGAGGAGAATAGCTGCAACACTGACATTTAACCAAGCATTCTTGGAGACCCAAACAGGGGTCTCCCCAATGCAGGACAAAGCGGCCAAGTGGGTAGCTGCATCCTGAGAAGGAGTAGCAACGACACGCGTACTGAGACAGGTGGGGTTAAAAGTAACAGATGCTTCTACTGAATCAACAAAATGCCTATGGATGGAGAAATCATCAGGAGAAGTAGAATCTAAATGATGGAGGTCAGAGTACTTAGTCCATGTAGCAGGACCAAACAAGGCATGGTATGGATTAGTATGGGAAGGGAGCATGCAAGAGCGGCCATGGCAGGGACGGTGATGAGAACCCCTAGAGAGAGAGAGGGATCAACAAGGCGCAGTAGTCACAATGAGAGATGAAGCCGTGCTAGGGGATTAGGCGGTCACTACTGGGTTGAGGCTTGAAGCTCAACCCTGCCACAGAGGAGGGATGGGAGCAGGGGGGAGTAGTCTGGTCTGGGCCCAATGTAGCGGGAGCTACAGAGCCCTGTCTTCCAGCATAGTCTGACCCAGGGGCCTCGTCGTCTACCCCTTAAACAACAGGTTCACCATAGCCCATGCTACTTGGAACTTTGTTCCAGGTAGCGAATCTTTAACAACAACAACATACCCCTTGAGCCTGGGTAAGAGAAGTCGTGTCGTCAGCCATGCATCAGTCGTTCTAAATGTTTAGGGCCTGGAACAACAGGGATACCACATACCAGGCCAGTCAGCGAGGCCGCATGAGGGCCAGTGCAGGAAGAGTGCGTCGTCCTCAGTGGTGCTCCCCCTTTTTGACAGGGGAGTCCTACTACATCGTCCATTCTTCACACTGGTGCCAAGACCCCCATTCCCCCTAGCCTGGACACCCAGCCATCCTCTCAGGGAGGCCCCTCACGGGCGACTCCTCCAGTGGTCGGTCCGATGGCTCACAAGGACCCTACTTGGTGCCTTTCTGCATGTACACCACCAAAAGAGCGGCAGGAGAGGAGGCAAAGGCCACCTTCACCGGTCCCAGGGAGGTGTATATGAGCCCCCTCACCACGACACGACGACACCACAGAGGGGTGCACATGGGGGTGTTCAAGCCTTAACACTTAGCAGCTTAAGGGTTAATGTGTGCAAAGTGAGTGCACAGTGACAGTTGAATTTAAAAAAAAAAGTTCAAGGAGTGCACAGAGTGTCTGCACAAGGTCAAGTTTTCTTAATTCAAAACTTAAGTATACCATGTTGGGTGTCTGTGGAGAGCTCATGTCATCAGACGACAAAAGGTAGCGAAAGGGCCGTTACATGCGTAGTCGATTTTTAATTAAAGCAGTAAGATATGTATAACTAGCCGTCTCCTGGGAGACTCCATCGAGTAGAGTCTGAGGGTGTTCTCCCTTCTTACGGTTAGGAAGGGCGAGAAGGGAGCCAACCATTCCAACGATATAGGCTTCAGCCATAACATAGTCATGATGACATGGCCTCTTTCCACTTGGTAAGAAAGGTCATGATTGGATTAGGAACTATTGCATTGTGGCTCACTGGTCAATTTCAAACACTGGCAGGTTATGTTAGGGAGAGCATCTAGCGCCTGGCAGTGCCTCCCACTGGCATTCTGTAGTCATTGTTTGTGTTTAAAGGACGTAAATCTGTGCTATCGGCAAGTAGCCATATTACCCACCTAACAGAAGTAGTAGGGGTTAAGCGCTAAACGGGATTTTGTTTTCTTGGTCCCGAAAAATAGTTGCGCCAGGAAGGATTTTTTTTTTAGGGTCGGCCCTTGCTGGACTGTGGGGTTTCCTGATAAATTTCTCAGTTCTCGCAGGACTGTCGGGATTGTAGGTAAATTGGGCCAGTCTCGAATAGACTGTCGGATTTCCAGGTAAATTTCCCAGTCACTCATACGCTTTCGGCTTTTCTGATAAATTTCCGATTTGGAGTCAAGGAATTCTTATGCGGAAAATAATTCCAGAGTTCAAAGAAGTTTCTTATAGAAAATTCAGGTGCAAAGTCCACTCCTTTCTTACTGAAAATAAACTCTATGGTCAATTTTTGTTTGTTTTCAAAACCACTAATGTGGAGTTAAAGAGTTCTTATGGGGAAAATTCAGACCGAAAATCACTCATATGATCTTGAAAGGGAGCAAGGACTAAAGATTTCCAAAAAAATGCATTAAATGAAAACTAGTTCGATTTCAATCAAACTTTTTTGACTAGTTGTATATGAAAAGGGTTTCATCTGGTCCAAGTCTCAGCATCGTAGCATAAATAGTGAAGGAGAAAAAAAATAGTGAAGTAGGTGTCAAAAATATTCCAAAATGGTAAAAAACGATTATCAAACACAAGTGTCAACTGAAATCATATCTATGACTCTCAGCTATCACAATAGCATATACTAAAAAAATATTATAATTAGTTTTATTAGAAAAAAAATTAAGTTAAAAAAATTGATATATATATATTTTTTTCAATTTGTTTTTCTATCGAACGATTTGCATGGAACTTATACACCTGACTGCACATAAGCCTATCTGTAATTGTGCCAATTTTGGAGAAAACTGGTTGATGTGAACCTCAGCCACAGATGGCAGCACCTTAGACATTATTATTTTCTTATTTATTTTCAATATTTTCAACTAACATAAACGTTAAAAGAACTCTTTCATTTTTTATTCAATTTACATAAAAGTTGCACGTTATATGTAAAGCTTATGTCTCTAAAATTCCGAGTAAGCGTTTTTTCCTAAATACATTTATTGATTTTATAATAGCAATACACATGACATATTTGCATAATTTTTTTTTAGGGGAACTTTGAATATTTGTATTAGGAAAACTAAAGATGTTTTGGAAACTCCCCTACTCCGGATCCTTTATTATATGCTAGTGTGTTAGAAAAGAGTCATAGAATAATTATATCTGAAAGGTCTGTTGGTTTATTTACACTTGAAAATGTGTAAAATTCGTTGAAAAAAAATCTCCCTTTCTATTTACGCTGCAGTACGGAAACTTGGAACAATTGCAGCCCTCTATATATACAACTAGTCCAAAAGTATTGGTTGACATTGAACTAAATTTATGAAACCATGCCAATGCACCCTTTTAAAGGGGGAGTTCTTATGGAAGAAATTAAAAAAAAAATCAGAGTTCAGTTTCAGGAAAATATTTCAGAGTTCACATGATCATAAAAGTTTATTTACAAGTGTAGGACAGAAATTGATAAAAACTGACCATTTTCAGAGAATATTGTCATAGAAATTTTGTTAAGGAAAACAGACGTCTTAGCCACAACGTTTTCAGAGACCATTTGAAGACAGATTTTCTTCTGAGCCCATTTTCAAAACAAAAATATTGACAGACCAGTTTAAAAACAAAATGAAACAGAAATCACTTTAGACCCAAATATTGTCAGAGTCCAGTAAAAGACCGAAAATTAGGCAGAGTTCGTTTGAAGAACGAAATTAATCAGAGTCCAGTTGTATACCAAAATTTTACAGAGTCTACTTTGAACTCTGAAATTAGTCAGTCCAATTTGAGCCCGAAATTAATCAGAGTGCAGTTTGAGACCAAAATTGAACAGAGACCACTTAAGACCAAAAATATGACAGAGACCAGTTTGTGCCCAAAATTATTCATAGACCCATTGAAAGACCGACAATTTAACAGAGTCCAATAAAAGACCGAAATTTTTCAGAGTCCAATAAAAGATCGAAATTCGACAGAGTCCAGTTTGAGTCTGAAATTTGTCAGAGTCCAGTAAAAGACCAGTTTTCATCTGAGTTCAGTTTGAGACCCAAATTTGACAGAGACCATTTTCAGGCCAAAAATAGTCAGAGACCAGTTTGTGGCCGAAAAAACGTCAGAGTCCAGAAAAAGGACCGAAATTATCTAGAGACCAATTAAAGACCAAAACTATTCAGAGAACAGTTTAAGACCAAAATATCTCTAAAGTTTTATTTACACTTGCATTCTTAATCCTTAAACTGTGCAACGCGCCTGCAGGCCCACGTCTGGTTTGTGCAATGCGCCTTCGGGTATTTTTATTTTTCACGTTCCATTCAAAACTCTTGCGGCTACGTGGGGTTCACATCAGCTTCCTCAGGGCTCTTGTAAACAGACACCATCTTTAAAAAAAATCGTGGTCCACATTCCCGGGTGTTGGAGCCTCAGTAGTGAGTGAGCAACCAAGGCCGGCGCACGCAGTATGAGCGCACAGCACTGCTGTTAAGCGTGTGACCACAACATCGCCTAATAATGTCAAAATATATATATTTATAATCTATATTATTTAGCATGATAGCTGTTCACGATGTTCACAGCGCTAGTCACAGCATTATTTCGTCCATCTAGGAATCTTCAAATGACTTCTTAGGTTCCTTTTAAAAATAAACGTGTGGTCAATTATTCATTTACAGGAATTAGTGACCAGGATTGTGGTTATAATTAGCATTGTGCATAGTATTGTGGAAGGAGGAATTTTGGTGAGGGAGGGAGGGAGGGAGAGAATTGAGGTAGCCTCCACTGTGTGTGGCAGCCACTCTTGTTTTGCTCACCATACTAGCTCAGTGGTTCGCTATGGGGAACACATATGTACATGGGTATATACAGTGTGTGTATATAGTATAATAACAGCAACAAGAGTATGTTGGGAGGAGCTATTTTTGTGAGGGAGGTGACGTCGTAATCGTAGCGTCGTCTGCTGTGTGATTTCTCATGCATTGTATGGTGGCCACTGTACTGTTTGGACACAATACCGGATTTCTTGCATAGTTCTGGTGAATAAAACATGTAGATAGGTATGCATAACATGTGTAAATAGTGTAATATAAACAGTAAGAGTATGGTGGGAGGAGGGGTGATGGCGAGTACGATGTTGGAGGAGAGAGGGAGGACTGGCTGGCTGGGTGTGGTTGCTCACACTCGAGGAGTTCTGTGTGTGTTGATGGTGAATGTATATACTGTGTGACAGTGTATAGTGTGTAAATAGATTGTATATATACATAAATTAGCATGATACACGGTATATATGTGCAACATACGTGTGCACAAGTGTTTTGCACGTAACACAGTGTCTTCGAACAGTATGGATGTTTTACTGCCAGAATATAGTGTACGTGTTCATTATACATAGGATTAGCACGTAAAAACAAATAAAATGTATTTGGAACTGTGCGCAAAAAAATGAACAAAAATATATTTGCGGCAACTCGCGCGCCCCACCATGGGCGCCCTACTGGCCCCGGGAGCTTACGTCACGGGCGAATGGACCGTACCTAGCTTTTCATTTTCTTTGAGAAACTTATATGTGGTGATTATATCTCCCGAGTCCACACAAATAACCCACACCAACCCACATCCATATTCAGAGAGAGAAGGTAAACATAACTTGGTTATTGCATCTAGTTTTAAAAAGGGGTAAGAATAAGAAGAGTCATGTTCCATAAAAATACTTTACACCAACCATTATTTATGAGCAGTAAGAAGGAAACGGGATCCATACATACAATTTCCAAGCACTACAACTCTATCGAGGTAAACATAACATAAAAAGACAATAATGTAGTAGTACTCTATTAGCCGGCTAGTCAAAACTTAACATAACAGATATGATTTCACAGAGTTTTAACCTTTGCAAGTTTTTCAATATTTTCTCTTCACTTGTGCTAAGTGAGTCAGACAAAATGTGGCATTGCACTATCAGCAAGGCAATACATAACCAAGAGAAAAAGTAACAATACGCTATTAGCTAGATAGTCAAAATATATAACATGCATTATTTCACAGGCTTTTTTTTTTTTAAGCAAATAAGGTTCCTTTTAGCAGTTCAACGCATCAAACACCAGCAGTCCACGAAATAAGAGGCTGACTTAGGAGGAAAGAAAAGGTATTGTGAAATATGCACCACACTAGCCTCCCGAAGACAGAGGAGTTTGGGGAGACGTGATCACTACCTACATAGCCTCCTCCTCCTCCTCCTCTTTCTCTCAATAGTCAATAAACATCCTTTGCAGCATTTCATGACTAAAATAGCACTCCAAAACCTATGTGGTCATTTTTATTCTCACTGTCACACTTATAGTCAATAATTTGTTTCGCAGAGTGACAAGTTATGCACGGTGACGGGATTTCATGGTAAGCACAGTTTTAAGAGAGTTCACAGTGTATTAATTACGGTCGTGGATATGTTTTGTTATGTTTATGAAGATCATTACTTCTTATTTTTACCCATTTGACTACACCCTGCTTTTCAGTCTTCTCATATTCTTTTCAAATAAAGGTTGCTTACTTTTTTCCAGTAGATTGGCTTCACATTACATATATTAATCAACTTTCAAATTCAGTTCAGTTTATTTTCAATGTCACAGCTTTTTGTTGTTTCCCCTGTCAATATCTAGTTCAAGACCTCGTATTATCAATGTCATTAATACTACTATCATCAACCATGTATTGGATGTCTCAGACATTCAGTTAACAAGTTAGTAAGTGTTTATTGAAGGCGGGAATCACTTCATGGGTGCTCATTTTAGTTTAGTTTAAAGTTTTCCATCTTAAATTATACTACTATCACCAACTATATATAGAATAGCTCAGGCATTCAGTTAACAACTCAGTAAGTGAAAATCCTGAGCTCTCTCTTGCCTATTTATTGCCTGTCTCTACTTCCTCATCACAATCGACTTGAGAATGGTCCAGGACGGACCGAAACGTCGTCGTCCCTTCACCTTCTAGTGTGTGGTCTGGTCAACATACTCTAGCTACGTTATTGTGACTCATCGCCTGCGTCATTTAGTTTAGTTTAAAGTTTGTCAATCATAAAATATTACTATCATCATCATCATCAACCATGTATTGGCTGGCTTAGACATTCAGTGTACAACTTAGTAAGTGTTTACGGACCGTGGGAATCACTTCGTGGGCTCATTTCTGTTTAGTTTAAAGTTTTTCCATCTTAAATTAAATACTACTATCATCAGCCCAGTATTGGGCTCTCGGGCATTCAGTTAACCACTCGGTAAGTGTTTACTGAACGTCGAAATCATTTCCTGTGTGCTCATTTTTAGTTGAACCCGTCTCCACTCCAAACCAGTCAGGACCTAGGGTCCTGATTCGGACCTCAAGTCCGGTTTGGAGTGGAGACGGGTTCAACTAAAAATGAGCACACAGGAAATAATTTCGACGTTCAGTAAACACTTACCGAGTGGTTAACTGAATGCCCGAGAGCCCAATACAGGGTTGATGATAGAAGTATTTAATTTAAGATGGAAAAACTTTAAACTAAACAGGAATGAGCCCACGAACTGATTCCCACGGTTCATAAATACTTACTGCGTTGTAAACTGAATGTCTAAGCCAGCAAATAAATGGTTCATGATGATGATGATAGTAATATTTTAAGATTGGGAAACTTTAAACTAAACTAAATGACCACACATATAGCGATTTTCACGTTCAGTAAACACTTACTGAGTTGTAAGCTGAATGTCTAAGCCAGTCAATACATGGTTGATGATGATGATGATGATAGTAATATCTTAAGATTGGGAAACTTTAAACTAAACTTAATGATCACACATGTTGCAATTTCCACGTTCAGTAAACACTTACTGTGTTGTAAACTGAATGCCTGAGCCGGCCAATACAAGGTTTGTGGTAGTAATATTTTATTTTACGATGGAGAAACTTTAAACTAAAAATGAGCTCACATGAAGGGATATCTATGTTCAGTAAACAGTTACTGTGATGTAAATTGAATGCCTGAGCCACCCAATACATGGTTAATGAAAATAGTATTTTACAATGGAAAAAAACCCTACCCTAAACTAAAAATGAGCTCACATGAAGTGATTTTCACTTACTGAGTTGTTAACTGAATGCTTGAGCTATCCTATATATAGTTGGTGATAGTAGTATTAATTTAAGATGGAAAACTTTAAACTAAACTGTAATGAGCACACATGAAGTGATTCCCGCCTTCAATTAACACTTACTAAGTTGTTAACTGAATGTCTGAGACATCCAATACATGGTTGATGATAGTAGTATTAATGACATTGATAATACGAGGTCTTGAACTAGATATTGACAGGGGAAACAACAAAAAGCCGTGATATTGAAAAGAAACTTGACTGAATTTGAAAGTTGATTAATATATGTAATGTGAAGCCAATCTACTGGAAAACAGTAAGCAAACTTTATTTGAAAAGAATATGAGAAGACTGAAAAGCAGTGTGTAGTGAAATGGGTAAAAATAAGAAGTAATGATCTTCATAAACATAACATAACATATCCACGACCGTAATTAATACACTGTGAACTCTCTTAAAACTGTGCTCACTGTGAAATTTCATCACTATGCATAACTTGTCACTCTACAAAACAAATTATTGACTATAAGTGTGACAGTGAGAATAAAAATGAATACATAGGTTTTGGAGTGCTATTTTAGTCAAGAAATGCTGCAAAGGATGATTATTGAATAATGAGAGAAAGAGGAGGAGGAGGTTATGTAGGTAGTGATCACGTTTCCCCAAACTCCTCTGTCTTCGGGAGGCTAGTGTGGTGAATATTTCACAATACCTTTTCTTTCCTCCTAAGTCAGCCTCTTATTTCGTGTACTGCTTGTGTTTGATGCGTTGAACTGCTTAAAGGAACCTTATTTGCTAGAAAAAAAACTGTGAAATAATGCGTGTTATATGTTTTGACTATCTAGCTAATAGCGTATTGCTACTTTTTGTCTTTGTTATATATTGCCTTGCTGATAGTGCAATGCCATATTTTCTCTGGCTCACTTAGCGCAAGTGAAGAGAAAATATTGAAAAACTTGCAAAGGTTAAAACTCTGTAAAATCATATCTGTTATGTTAAGTTTTGACTAGCCGGCTAATAGCATACTACATTATTGTCTTTTTATTTTATGTTTACCTCGATAGCATTGAAGTGCTTGGAAATTGTATTTCGAAGCATCCCTTTACCCATCTCATCCCAAGCATTTCCATGGATCCCGTTTCCCTCTTACTGCTCATAAATAATGGTTGCTGTAAAGTATTTTTATGGAACATGACACTTCTTATTCTTACCCCTTTTTAAAACTAGATGCAATAACCAAATTGTGTTTACCTTCTCTCTCTCAATATGGATGTGGGTTATTTGTGTGGACTCGGGAGATACGATCACCACATATAAGTTTCTCAAAGAAAATGATAAGCTAGGTACGGTCCGTTTATTTAACACACAAGACATCCATGCAGTAGTGAGATTCCGTTTGATGGCTGTGCATGTGTCAATGAAAAAATAAAAAGTGCAAAGATGTTTTGGAGTGCTATTTTAGTCAAGAAATGATACAAAAATTGTGTTTATTGACTAGTGAGAGGCGGAACAGGAGACCATGAGGTATATGTCGTGATCACACAGTTAACAAAAAATATTAGAATTTGTAGGTAGTGATCACGTCTCCCCAAACTCTTCTGTGCATATTTCACAAAGTCTTTCTTCCTAACTCACCCCTCTTAGTTCGTGGACTAGTGGCCCACCTTTGTTTAAAAATTCAATCTACAAAGCTTCACATTTACAAAAAAATGATATTTGGTCATCAGACAGAAAGATGATTTCCACGTTACGTTACATAACGATATAATGTATCACAAGAACTAAACAGGCCTGCAGTAATATTTTATTTGTGTTTGGATGTAATGGCTAAACATGGTTCACATGGTTGATTTCCACGTTACTTTACAATGTGTTACAGGGGCTAAAACTGGTAGTCACTAATATTTATATGCTAAGAGATGTAATGGAGATGGACTAAGTCTCACTTTTCATTTCAAAATGTTATTTTGGACTGCAGAAAGTTGATGATTTCCACGTTACGTTACAAGTGTTACAGGAGCTAAAACTGGTAGACAGTATATTTATATGGTAAGAGATGTAATGGAGATGGACTAAGTCATACTTTTCATTCAAAATGTTATTTTGGTCTGCAGAAAGTTTATTTCCGCGTTATGTTACAATGTGTTACAGGGGCTAAAACTGGCAGACAGTAATATTTATATGGTAAAAGATGTAATGGAGATGGACTAAGTCATACTTTACTTTTCAAAATGTAATATTGGTCTGCAGAAAGTTGATTTCCACTTTATGTTGCAATGTGTTACAGGGGCTAAAACTGGTAGACAGTAATATTTATAAGGTAAGTGATGTAATGGAGATGGACACTTTTCATTTCAAAATGTTATTTTGGACTACAGAAAGTTGATGATTTCCACATTACATTACAACTGTTACAGGGGCTAAAACTGTAGACAGTAATACTTATATGGTAAGAGATGTAATGGAGATATTGTGTTTGGCTAAACGTGGTTCATATTTCATTAATGATATTCGGACATCGGACAGAAAGTTGATTTCCACGTTACGTTACTAAGTGCCTCGCTCACTCCTTCAGTATAAGAGCATTGAACATTCTGCGACATTGTCTTGCTATGGCATTAAGGTTTCTTGAATGGAACACTAACGGTGCAGTGATTTGCACTAATTCAAAAGAAGCACTTCAAAGCCTAAGTAAAAATCGGGCAGAAAATCTTGCAATAGTCTCTGAAATTAAGAGAGCTGTGAGAGTACTTACCAATCAGGGAAGAGTCGTCAAGTTTCAATGGATCCCCTCCCATGTTGGAATATGTGGGAATGAACGAGCAGATGTGCTGGCTGCTGAAGAAGACCATATTGAATACTTCATACCCAAGACTCTACTACAAATTTGAGGTATTGTCAAGCAACATCACTGTGACAAGGTAACTGAGGAAAGGAGGATAGAAGCACAAACCAGTGAATCTGTACGATGGTACAACATGGTTGCAGCTGGTAATCCCAATCATTATGGACGAAGAGGAGGTGGACGCGGGAGAGAATCAGTAATAGCGAGAATCCGTCTTGGATACAAATATCCATGGAGATTTGGAATGGAAACAACTGTTGATCAGTGAAGCTGCAGAATATGTGATGAGAGTGACGGACTCCGCCTAGACCACTATCTACGTGAGTGTGAACACCTGAGAGACATTACAAGTATAAGTAGAATAATAAACCCCTCATTGTTTGAATTAGGAAAACACTATTTGTCATATATTGACACTGTTCTTAAAAGATTTCCCCATTTTGCACCCGCAAGATAACGTAAGCTTTTTGGGTTGACAGATGTTAATCTTCTTGTTTGAGGAGCTGTTCACTTGAGACAGTTAAGCAAGTCCCAGCTGTGTCTGGGTATAAGTGACAGGATGAACAACCCAGCGGGTTTTCTTCCTTTTGGGGAGTGTTGTACATGCTGCTATGGCGGTGTGTCCATTCACAAGATGAGTGGCGCTACCCAATAAACTTGGCCCTCAGGGCAAAATTAAAATATTAAAAGAACACTGTTCATATTAATTATTATTTGACGAGAATTTAAATAATATATAACTCCCTATAATTACAACCCTATTCTCATTCACTTATTAAGTTGAGTAATTACAAGGAAAAGAATTTTCCATTTCTACCAAAAATATGTTGCACATGCGCGAGGAGAGGGGTTGAGGGAGGAGGAAGAGAGCGTGACTGACGTCCAAGCCTTGGCCACGAGACAATGTGACGGCCATAAGTACAGAGAGAGGTGAAGCTTTCGCCAGCTACACGATCGGCCCTTGCATTTAATCGGCCCCGGAGTGTATAATTACGCTATCAGTGATCTAAGGATTGCATCGGTGGACAACAATTATGTTAAGTGGTTCAGTTTGTAGTGTTTAGAGCTCTCAACATGTAAACTTTACCCTTAGTCCATCGTTATGCCGTGCTCCCTCCTCTAACTACAAGTACATTCCCAGTGAACTTAATTTGGCCCTTCTAGTCATCCATAATAATATTATTTACTTTGTGCAAACATTTTTTACACCAAATTTGGTTTCCAGCATGTGTTGAGGTAGCCTGAGGTGAGACAGATTCCCACACTGCGCTATCGGGCCACGTGTTCCAGCAGGTTCTAGATGACGCCATCGCCCAACCTCGCTACCGTTCACTGTCACAGCTAAGCAGCTGATCTTCCTTTAATTTACTAATTACCTTCTCATAAATTGTTGAGATGTAATAATATCTCGAATTTATATTTCATTTACGTGAGCTAGGAATTCAATCATATTTCTTATAGCCTCATGAACCTTTAGATGGGAACAATTTTCTTGTCTAACATTTATTACTTTATGATCTTGTCATTAACCAAGTTATTGATTACTTATACCAATTATATATATTTCTTAGTAAATCTTACTAACATCTTTAATGAACTTGTGACGAACCACACTGGTTCCTAGATATATATGAACTACTAGAAATACCCCCCCCCCAAATGTTGATATTTGAGGCTTTTAACTTTAATCAATTAATAATATAGTCCATTCATTTCTTTAGATGATTGTTAAATAATTTTGACATACATAGGCACTGGTTCTATAATCACTTTTATTTGTTTCCCTCTTTTCTCAAAAGTGGGTGGTCCTTCGATTATATTAATTCTCATAATTAAATAATTCCATATTTGAGTCAAAGCCCCAGATAACCGACATTTTGGTCCTTTTTGAACTGGATCTAAACTAATTAACATTAAAATCTATATCAGTTCTAAGTGCCCAAACAACATTTCGTTGGCTTCGAACGGATACATTATAATTAACCATTACTAATCACATTGTGTAGTAATTTAGGTTAAACATATTTCATTATCTGTGGTTATCAGCAGTGTACCACATATGTTAACCTAACCCACACGGATTAATATGTGCTGCCATTATTGGGCTATACAATATTTCAATTTATGGCTGTCAGCAGACTGTCCATTATAGCCTAAACCAAATTCAATCTATAATCAGTGAACTAATTCACTCAAGTCAGTGAATTAATTAACATTTCAGGATCCAGTATACTAATCCAAATTACTGATCCCATAAATTAATTAATCATTACTAACCTTGATAACATTATATTTCACAATTAGGAAGTACACTCAGGTGTTAAACATTTTTTATGGCAGTACAATACTTGCCAAACACAATTAATAATCTTGTGTTCATTCAATTTCTTATACACATAATTTCTACAAGTGTATATATTATATAAAATTACAAAACCCTAAAACATAGCACTATTTTACACATTATTGCACCACATTTATTGTAGTTATGCCAACCCAACAGAGGTAGGATATTTTAGACTGCGACGGTACTAAGATTTGTACAAATTCAGTCTACGCCATTAGCTGCATTAATAGGTAGGATTATTACCTAACTAGTACTGTGTTAGACAGTGATGGTGTATTATTAATTATGTAGTGTTGACCCTAATTAGGGTGGGATGTATAAACCATTTATTGTGTATTCACTATTTTGTATATATTTTTGAGTGCTCTGATTGCTCTCTATCCCATCGAATGGTGATAATGAAGAGCTAGTCATGAGAACTTCCGATAGTGACATTTAAGTACTACTCAAATCATAGTTGCTTATTATTAGGTAGGTAGCTAACCTCCAAATAAGAAAAATTAAACCAGCCTGTTCAAGGAAATATCAGGCTGTCATTAATTATACCTGCTCTACATATATGAGAAAGTACCATAGCTGTCCAAGTAGCTATATAAGCCTTATAAGGCTCAAACTCACAGCCAGCATGGCTACTCCAGAAAAAACTACAATAACTGTGAAAGGTCTTCAAAGCCATTAACAAGACTACTCAGTAAAGGTGACAACTGGTTAGGAACTAACCCAGTTAACATTTCGGGCTAAGAATGTCCACAAAGTTGGCTAGCCAAAAATATGACTTTGTAAAGAGTATAATCGAGTCGTATAGGCACATACTTATAACAAAGTGCTTCCAACAGCAAATGTTCCTGCTGGAGCAAGACATTCTTATAGTTTACCTATACCCAAGCAAGCACTCAGCTCAGATGGAATACATGAGCTACCTCAAAATGAGGATACTCCTCTAATTAAATTAGATCCTTACACTGGATCTATATTGTTCACCTTCATTTTCTACAATCTCATCTAATACAACTTCACGTTGTATTCAATTAGAGAGTCTGATCAATTTTCAGACAAATCATCTCAATATTCCCAGGATTCTATAGATTCAATGCATGAGGCTACTGAATTAACCAGCTTCTCACAGGAAACCAGAGAAATAAGTGAAATTGCAGATGAAACTTCAAGTGAAGCTGCAACAGCCAGTGAATCTGAACCAGAAAATGAAAAAGCTAAAGCTGTAATTAAAGCTGAGGCTGAGCAAGAAGCCTTAAGCAACACAGGTAATAGTCATAGTCCTCCCACCAGTCTCCTAGAGTTGATGCTGACCCATTAGTATCAGTCAAGCCAACCAGCCTCTAGAGCAAGCGCTAACAACTGAGAAGACTGTTATAAACCTTGTGCACCAAATACTAGACTTATCTCCACCAGAACAATCAGTTGACTCTTTACGGCTTTAGTTTCAGCTCTGTGTAAATTCTTCAGCAAGGAGGTGGATCACCAAATTGCTGAGTGGATGACTAAAATCGTCATCCAGAGAAAATTGTCTGTTGTCTGGTGATATACTCAATAAATTGTACTTATACCAAAATGGTAATGTCCTGTCAATGCAGGATATATTGCAGGTTTGTGCAATATAATTAATCAATCAGCAAACCAGGCATTTAAAACTCTTCTGAATGCACAGAGACTGTACCCACATCAGTTTCCTTACCTGAAACTCCTAAAGTGACACTGTCATTAGTTAACAATGGTACTAATAATCAATGTAATAACACAGGTCAAAACTGAATGATCAGTAAGACCTATAAGCCCCATAAGTGCTCTAACGGACCTTAGAGCGACATAAGTGCTCCTAAGAGTCCAATAAGTACTCCCAAGAGCCCAGTATAATTGCTCCCAGAGTACAACAAGTACTCACATAGAATAAATAACAAGTAAATGCAAGCAGCAAACCTTCACAACCTGCAGTGCAGTTTTACCTAAATCGGTGTTTTCTAAACGAACTGTAGGATGGGGTTCATGTTTGGTTTGCAATCAAAAACATTCTCTGTACAAATGTACTAATTATCCGAATAGAGATACAAGAGTCAGACGACTTAAACAGTTACACAAATGTATAGGTGTCTCAAATCACAAAATGTTAATAGCTGTGACACCCCACTGAACACCTGCAATAAGGTAGAAGGGGCAAGCATCATGCTGCACTGTGAAAATTTGTCAAAACAAATTATATTAATCCTAGAATAGGAAGTAGAAAATCTACACATGTACAGTGCTGCAAGGTGCGAGATGTGTACAGCGTAATTTCACCAGCATCTCAAGTGGATGCAACCTTGCCCACTGCCCAACTTCAAGTAAAGAACACAAGGGACCAGATCACCACTCTTTGGGCTATTGATCAGGATCCCAGAGAACTTTCATTATCAGAAAGCAGCAGAAGAACTACTTAAAACCAATCAAACAGGTAAAAATAAACATGTAAGGGATCATGATAAATCGAGGACCCCAAGAAATATTCAGTAGTTCACCGCTTGTACGTCTAGATAAT
>WNGS01006704.1:0-16258 GCA_020271785.1 Procambarus virginalis
AAAAAATATTCAAGTAAATGTAAATTATTTACCTTGCACTTAGATCCACCAAGCCTGTATGGTGTGCATTTCAGTACTTCGGAAATCTGGAACGATCTGGAATCTCTTATCTGCAATGAAACAATACATATTATTGCACTTACCACAACACCACACAAGAATCAGTACGCCTTACCACACAAGAATCTTACCACACAATCAGTACGACTGTTTTCAGCGAGCCACTGAACACACTGAAGATTGATAACCCAAATGAATTTTTCATGGATATGATATCAAATCATATATCAGATGTCATCCTATCCCCACTGGATTTTGAAAAAGCCATAGACAGTATGCCTATGCACTCTGCACCAGGCCCTGACTCTTGGAACTCTACATTCATCAAGAACTGTAAAAAACTGCTATCGCAGGCCCTTCACATTCTTTGGAGACAAAGCCTAGATACTGGCATTATCCCTGACATACTAAAAACAGCAGAGATAGCACCGCCCCATAAAGGAGGAAATAAGGCAGAGGCAAAAAACTACAGACCGATAGCACTAACATCGCACATCATAAAAATCTTTGAGAGAATGCTAAGAAGTAAGATCACAAAATACATGGAATCACAGCATCTCCATAACCCCGGACAACATGGTTTCAGAACAGGGCGCTCTTGCCTATCACAGTTGCTGGACCACTCTGACATGGCACTAGATGCCATGGAAGACAAACAAAACGCTGATGTAATTTACACAGATTTCGCAAAAGCCTTTGACAAATGTGACCATGGTGTTATTGCACATAAAATGCGTTCAAAAGGAATTACCGGAAAAATAGGCAGATGGATCAACAATTTCCTGACTAATAGAACCCAATGTGTAGTAGTCAACAAAATAAAATCTGGACCATCAACCGTAAAGAGCTCAGTCCCCCAGGGTACTGTGCTTGCTCCAATACTGTCTCATCCTCATATCGGACATAGACAAGGACACAACCTATAGTACTGTATCATCCTTTGCAGATGACACTAGAATCTTCATGAGAGTAGGCAACATAGAGGACACGGCAAACCTCCAATCAGATGTAAATCAGGTCTTTCTATGGGCTACAGAAAATAACATGGTGATTAACGAACATAAGTTTCAGCTCATGCGCTACGGAAAAAATGAAAATATAAAAACGGAAACCACTTACAAAACTCAGTCAAATCATAACATTGAACGGAAAAGGAACGTAAAGGATTTGGGTGTACTGATGTCGGAAGACCTTACATTTAAAGAACACAATAAAGTAGCTGTCACAACTGCAAGAAAAATGACAGGTTGGATAACAAGAACTTTTCACACTAGAGATGCTATACCGATGATACTTTTCAAGACGCTAGTGCTCTCTAGAGTGGAATACTGCTGCATAATGACAGCCCCTTTCAAAGCTGAAGAAATTACTGACCTGGAGAGCGTGCAGAGATCCTTTACTGCTAGAATCCACTCAGTAAAACATCTAAACTACTGGGACCGAGAAAAGAGCCTAAACCTGTATTCTCTTGAGCACAGGCGGGAGAGATACACAATAATTTACACATGGAAAATAGTAGAGGGGCTGGTCCCAAACCTGCACACAGAAATAACAGCACATGAGACCAGAAGGCATGGCAGGATGTGCAGAATACTCTCCGTTGAAGAGCAGAGGTGCAACAGGTACTCTGAGAGAGAACTCTATCAACATCTGAGGTCTGAGACTGTTCAACACGCTTCCACTACACATAAGGGGCATAACTGGCCGACCCCTCACAGTGTTCAAGAGAGAACTTGATAAACATCTCCAAAGGATACCTGATCAACCAGGCTGTGACTCATACGTCAGGCTGCGAGCAGCCGCATCCAACAGCCTGATTGACCAGTCCAGCAACGAGGAGGCCTGGTCGATGACCGGGCCGCGGGGTCGCTGAGCCCCGGAACCACCTCAAGGTAAACTCAAGGTACCAAAACATGGATGAATGTAGAAAATAGAGAACTATTAGCTGAATATCAAATAGATTTAATCTATTTCACACAGATAGATATATTAGACAAGGAGGGGGAGTAGCTATGTATGTTAGGTAATATTTGAAATGTAGTCTCGGAAAGACTACATTTCAACAGAAACGTGCCACACACCAGTCACAAGACTGAACCTCGTCGAGGCCAAACGTCTAAATGAGAGCATGAACGAGTAAGAAATAATTTTTTAACACCAGGTATCATACACACACTGAATGCACCTGCAGACACACAACGAGCACTATCAACATAGCAAAGATTACTCCATAAAATAACTCATTAAATTATTGGACCTATACTTATGCATTTATCTTCGGTTTAACGCAACAGGCACCAGACACACACTAGGCATCATACACACTAGGATAAAACAAACATTAGGCTGGAAGTCAGAAAAGAATTCAAAGAATTTTACTGGAAAGGCTTGCTGTTAGGAAAGGAAGTAATTGAGATGAATTAATGCACAGTATGTCAATTTTGTGAAATGTATGATAAAGGAACAAAACATTTATACCAAAACAGAGATGCAGAACTAGGAAACAGGATTTGTTCAACTGAAATTTCAAGACGGCCAGAGACCAAAAGACACAAAAATGGAATCAATATACAAAGAGGCCAAACCCCCAAACATACCAGTAATACAAAGAGAAACAACTACACGGCAGTGAGGAGAGAGGCAGAAAGAATTTTGAAAAAAGGAACAAACAAATGTAAAACAGAACAAATCATATTCTATAAATACAGCAACAACCAATTGCAGGTAAAGGATAATATTCAGAGTTTTAAATGCATGGATGGCAAAATACTCAAGAAATTGTTCACGACTTTTGTCAGACCAAAGCTGGAATATGCAGCAGTTGTATGGTGCCCCCTATCTTAAGAAGCACATCAACAAACTGGAAAGAGTGCAAAGACATGCCACTAAGTGGCTCCCAGAACTGAAGGACAAGAACTATGAGGAGAGGTTAGAGGCATTAAATATGCCAAATATACTACACAAATATATATACTATACATGCACAATACTAGGATGCACAATAAACTACCCTACACAGGCTGAGTATGGTGTGCACAATAAATTATTAGCTAAAAGATAAGACCGAGTTTGTATAAATGGGGTTAAGTCAGAGTGGGAAAATGTAAGTGGAGTGCCTCAAACCCTGTCCTGGGACCTCTGTAATTCATAATATATACAAATAATTTAAACTCAGGTTTGATCAGCAATATTTGAAAATTTCCAGATGATACAAAAGGGATTTTTTCTGGATTCAGGATTATTTTTTTATGGCTGAAAACATGTTTTCAGCAATAAAAGAAATACAGTATTGCTGGAACAACCGTGGACATCTTCAAGAGAAAACCTGAACATCTTCAAGAAGTGCCGGACAAACAAGGCTGTTGTGGATATGTGGGCCTGAGGGGCCTCTCCAAGCAATAGCCTGTTGGACCAAGCTCTCACATGTCAAACCTGGCCTTGGGAAGGGCTTGGTGAGTAGAACAACTACCAGAACCCAATAATGCATGTATCAAGCAGATAACTAGGTTGTAGGAGATAGATAACATAGTGATTATAAGAAAACTAAAAACTCACTGGAAGCAATATAAATTACAAGAATTGATACTCAACTTCTTTCCATTGTACCTCCCGTGTGTCAGCTTATCACTCTACTGCTAATATCACGGTATTGCAGAATATGTCTCTACATTGCCAAGGTGTCCAGGCAGTGCACACCACATAATGCAGTGCAGTCCTGTAAGAATAAGCACAGTAAGTATGGGCACGGAGGGGGTGCAGCAGTGGCTTGTGAAGGGCTGGAGAGTAAATGGACATGCCCAGGGGTAAAAAGCATTAGGGTAACAGAACATAGCCCATAAAATAGTAATGACTGTGAATGAATAATTATATGAATGCAATAATACTTCATATCTCAATAGGAATACTAAGCAGGATGCCAGACAAGGTACTGGTGGTGGTAGTGGTTGGTACAAGTCCTCACATCCCCACAGACACCCTTAACAGCCCTCACATCCCCACACAGTACCCTTAACAGCCCTCACATCCCCACACAGTACCCTTAACAGCCCTCACATCCCCACACAGTACCCTTAACAGCCCTCACATCCCCACACAGTACCCTTAACAGCCCTCACATCCCCACACAGTACCCTTAACAGCCCTCACATCCCCACACAGTACCCTTAACAGCCCTCACATCCCCACACAGTACCCTTAACAGCCCTCACATCCCCACACAGTACCCTTAACAGCCCTCACATCCCCACACAGTACCCTTAACAGCCCTCACATCCCCACACAGTACCCTTAACAGCCCTCACATCCCCACACAGTACCCTTAACAGCCCTCACATCCCCACACAGTACCCTTAACAGCCCTCACATCCCCACACAGTACCCTTAACAGCCCTCACATCCCCACACAGTACCCTTAACAGCCCTCACATCCCCACACAGTACCCTTAACAGCCCTCACATCCCCACACAGTACCCTTAACAGCCCTCACATCCCCACACAGTACCCTTAACAGCCCTCACATCCCCACACAGTACCCTTAACAGCCCTCACATCCCCACACAGTACCCTTAACAGCCCTCACATCCCCACACAGTACCCTTAACAGCCCTCACATCCCCACACAGTACCCTTAACAGCCCTCACATCCCCACACAGTACCCTTAACAGCCCTCACATCCCCACACAGTACCCTTAACAGTCCTCACATCCCCACACAGTACCCTTGTTCCTTACTCAACACCACCTTGGACTTTTATTACAGAAAAATAGAATCAATTAATATAATAAAATATAAAATATAAGTGTTTACTTACGATAATACTATCGGTGGAACACAAAATCTTCTTCTTCTTGATAGTAGGCGCAGTTTGCATGAAGGGTTTGTCCTCGCCATGACTGAACTGACGACAAAATGGCCGCTGTGTTGATATGGCGTCAGATGACGCTGTGACGTCACAGGTGAGGGACGCTTTGCGCAATTACTCCCTCGTCGCTTGAACCCATCATTAATAGTTTATAGTTTTGTTATTTTTATTATTTTATTTTTATTTATTTATATACAAGAAGTTACATTGGGGGTTAACAGAGAATATAGAAAATAAGTTGAATTAACATTCTTGTAAAGCCACTAGCACGCATAGCGTTTCCGGTAAGTCCTTAAACTAACAGAATTTTTTTGATAAATTAACAGTAAAATTGATAAAAAATGTTAGCAGGTATTTTACAGCTTTTCTTTACAGGTACAGATAATTTTAAGTAGAATAATTACAGTAAATTCAACAAAAGTGTTTACAGGTAATTTGAAGAAATTTTGACACAAAAGCAGATCAGAATAATACACAATAATAACAATACACAATAAAGAAACAAGGATTACTAGATACATGAGGATAACATTCCAGGGTTATACATTGGTTCACTGAAGCACAATATGAAGATCATTTCGAGGAAAAGTTTCAAGGAATAATGCAGTAGAAAATGCACTCAATACAACAACCATAATATCAGATGATATCTAAGATTACAGTGTTAAAGTAATATGGCTTAGGTACAAATATTGGGGGATTGAGTAGCACTAGATACAGTGTGGAGATAAAGCCCATGGAAGAAAACTATGAAGATGAAATTAGGTACTTTTTGGTTCTATTTTTGAATATGGCAAAAGTTGGACAGCTTTTCAAATCATTACGGAGTGAGCTCCATAGACTAGGTCCCTTTATTTACATAGAGTGTTTACATAGATTAAGTTTGACTTTGGGGATATCAAAGAGATATTTATGTCTGGTGTGGTGGGCGTGTGTTCTATTACATCTGTCCAGGAAAAGTTTCAGAACAGGGTTTGCACTTAGAAAAAGGGTTTTATAAACGTAATTTACACAGGAGAATGTATGGAGTGAAATTATGTTTATCATGTTTAGGGATTTGAACAACAAAGCTGTGTGTTGTCTGAAGGCAGAGTTAGTTATTGTCCTGAGAGCAGATTTTTGCTGGATGATGATGGGCTTGAGGTAGTTTGCAGAGGTTGAACCCCAAGCACAGATACCTTAAGAAAGATAGGGATAGATAAGTGCATATAATAGAGTGAGAGGAGAGCAGAGTAAGGTACATAATATCTGATCTTAGAGAGTATACCAACTGTTTTAGAAACCTTTTTAGTTATGTGTTGTATATGGGTGCTGAAGTTGAGTCTCTTGTCTAAGTACAGGCCAAGGAACTTTCCATCATTTTTATTGCTAATGTTTACAGTATCTTTCTGAAACTGAATTGCATTTTTTATTTGTTTCCAAATAAGATGTAGTAGGTTTTTTCTATGTTTAGTGTGAGTTTGTTGGTTGACATCCACAAGTAGAATTTTTTTAATTAATTGTTTACAACATTATTTAACATGAGTGGGTTGGGGTCAGAGTAGATGAGTAGTATCATCAGCAAACAATATAGGTTTAAGTATGTAAGAGACATTAGGGAGATCATTGATATATATAAGAAACAGGAGGGGTCCTAGGACGCTGCCCTGTGGCACCCCTACGGTAAGTGGTAGAGTAGGAGAGGTTATATCATTGATGGCTTCATATTGGTGTCTGTTACTAAGATAGGATCGGATATAGTTCAGGGCAAGGCCACGGATTCCATAATGGTGGAGTTTAAGTAAGAGGTAGTTATGGTTAACAGTATCAAAGGCCTTTCTCAGGTCTATGAAGAGTCCAGTTGGAAACTCACTTTTGTCAAGGGCTGAGAAGATTAAGTCAAGCAGACTAACAATACATCGTTGGTACTCTTTTGGGAGCGGAAGCCAAACTGACGAGGACTCAGTATATTGAATTTTACAAGATTGGAGTAGAGCTGTTTGTAAACAAAAATTTACAATATTTTTTATAATACAGGTAGATTCGATATGGATCTGTAATTATTTATGTCTGCCGTGTTACCTCCTTTATGAACTGGCGTTACTCTTGCTTTTTTAAGGATATCAGGGAAGGTATGACACTCTAGGGATTTATTGAACAGCAATGCTATGGGTGGTGCAAGGGCATGGGAGGCACTCCTGTATACCATCGATGGTATTCCACTAATGTTCCCAGCTTTGGCTTTTTGCGAGTGAATGATGGACACAACATCTGTAGGGCTGACCGGAGAGAGGAGAAGAGTGTTTGGATAGCTGCCTGAAAGATATGTGGTAACATATGTCTGAGTCTCTGGGATTTTTCGGGCAAGGTTAGCACCAATCGATGAAAAGAAGCTATTAAATTCAGTTGCTGTTTCAAGATCTGTTGCAGGTGTATAACCTTCCTTGGCGATTTTTATCTTATTATGTGAATGCTGTTTAGCTCCTAGGATGGTAGAGATGGCTCTACATGTGCTTTTTATGTTGCCTTTTGCTTCCTTGAATCTATTCTCGTAATAGGAACGCTGTGCTCTTCTTATTATACTGGTAAGCACTGATGAGTACCTCTTAACTACTTCTTTTGCAACTAGGCCAATCCTAAGTTTTTTTTCATATTCATGTTTCTTGTCGATTGCTTTAAGTATGCCATTAGTGAGCCAGGGATTATTTAACCTTTTGCCAGTTACTTGCTTGGTGAGGAGAGGACAATAAGTATTGTAAAGGCTTAGAATTTTGGAAAGAAAGAGGCTAGTTAACGAATTATTATCCTGTGTATTGATAAATTCAGATTCCCAGTTTACATTGTGGAGAGCATTTGTGAGATTGCCTATTGCCACTTCACATTGTAACCTAAAGGTAATTTTCTTGTTACCTGGTGGTGTTATGGCCATGTTCGCTAGAAGGAAGGTAGGATAGTGGTCAGTTGTTCTGTCAGTGATTATACATGATGTAAGAGGAGCTGTTATGTTGGTCCTTCAGTGATCCAGGGTAGTCGCAGATGTTTGAGTGAATCGGGTAGGCCTGGTGATTACGGGGATGAGCATACAGGAATTCATGCTGTTGAGGAAATAGTCTACTTGATGGCTATTTTGTAGCCCTAGGTCAATATTGAAATCACCTCTGAGAACTATGTGATTTTTGTTGAGATTATTGTTTATGATAAGATTCCTCAAGTTGTTGTTGTATTTGCGTCTAGCTTCAGACACGAGCATGTTACCGTAATGTCTTAAAGAGTTGAGACCAATTAAGGATGATAAAGAGTCACTTACAATTAATGTATCAAGTTTGGATACTTGTAACATTTCAGGGCAAGGAGCAAGGCAAATAGTTCGGTCTGAAGGGTAGAGGCCCAGTTGTTTATACGGACTCCCCCTCAAATTATAAGTCATAGCCTCAAATCATAAGTCATAGCCAAATAAGCTGCTATTAGGACAATATCCAACTCTGGCCCCAGACATCACTCGGTACCCCTACTCAAATCTCAGAATATGTTAGATATTAAGTCACTGAACATTCTCTCATGTGTATTATACATATATAAAACGCTGAACTGTAATGCCAATCCTGACCTCAAAAGCTTCATTGAAGGTTTTAGGCTCACCACGCTGCAATCTAATAGTACCGCAGGTGTATACCCTATCTTCAAGCAGCAATTCACTCATTCAAACCAACTTATAATAGTTATCCATATATAAATGGTAACCTTTGTTCTTTAGTAGTTCAAAGCGAAAAGATGTTGGCGCGCAGTTTAAAATCAGTCCCCCCAAAATTGGATAAAAACCTGAATTTTAGCAAATATTTAAAAATTTTATGCCATACTTCGTCATTAGTGGACATTTAGCAGCTAAAATTTTGACTCCATACTATGTCATTATAGTGGGCGAAAGTGTTAGAAGCCTGTCATATGAAGAAAGATTGTCAAAGCTTATATTACATTCTCTAGAAAGGCAAAGAATTAGGAGTGACATATGGTCACCAGCCAAACCAGGCTGTGACTCATATGTCAGGCTGCGAGCAGCCGCGTCCAACAGCTTGGTCGATGACCGGGCCGCGGGGACGCTAAGCCCCGGAAGCACCTCAAGGTAGCCTCAAGCTATGGTAGAGGTGCACAATGGGATGAATGGACATAACAAAGGGGACATTAATGGGGTATTAAAAGTAGCAACACAAGACAGATCTCGAAACAAAGTGTAAAAATGGGAAAAATTTAGATTTAGGAAAGAACTGCATGGGTAAATACACTGGGTTTGTACCTTAAGGTTCATGTATGCAATATTACAGAGTTCCAATTAACTCCCATGCATGCAATTAATTTATGTTATGTTTATGTTTTTTATGTTAAAATGTTTTTGTTGATTTTTTGTATATTTTCATAAGTAAAGCATGCTTACAGTCTTATTCCAAGTTTTATGATAACTTTACAAGGTTTAAAACATAAAGTTCAATATATATATTCTGGTTTTCATACAGGAATTACACGTTAATATAACATCATAATAACGTAATGATGTCGTGTAAATAACGTTATATTGACGTCATATAAATGTTATATTTATGTTATAAGGACGCAAATTGGATCGGTTTACATAAAGTAAACAAAAAAAAACAAAATGTTGACTGAAAATTATTTATTCTTAAATATAAAGCATGAAAACATTATAATTCCATAGCATTCACTATTATTTTTAAATTTTTACATAAATCTTAAAAAACTGTGTCTCAAGAATATATGTTTTTAGTTATATCTAGTGGTTTTAAGAACGTCAGATATACGTATTTATGTCAAAAGTTACAGTATTACCTTTGTGGCACCATTTAAAAATGTCCACAAACGTTCTGTGTTTGCTGGGGAAAGATACCAGCACAGTGGGGGGAGTACCTTTATACTGCTTCAGGAGGTTGACGTGGCACAACTGGGTCTTCCGCCGCCTATCTGGAGTCTCAAGAACGTAGTTGTGGTTGTTTCTGCACTCCTTGATGCGGTAGGGTCTTGAAAACCTGTTTTGCAAGGGAGAACCTGGGATAGGAAAATATGCCAACACGAAGTCTCCTGGTTTAAATTCCCTATTTTGCTGCTTTGGTCGTAATGAGTCTTCATCCTCTCCTGAGCTTTCAATAGATTGTCATTAGCAAATTTACGTACTCTCTCTAGAATGTGTTGTAAGTTTTGAAGAAACTGGGGCACATTCTGAGGGTCACTGAAGGTGGCGTTACGTAGAGAGTCTTTAAAAGCTTTGAGAGGAGTACGGCACTTACGTCCGTAGAGCATCTCATAAGGAGATACTCCTAGAGACTCATTGGGGAGACTTCTGAAAATGCACATAATGAGGTCAAGTTGTTTATCCCAATCCTTCGAAGTCTCACTGCAAAATTTCTTTAGGAGTGCTTTAATAGTCTGATGACTACGCTCAAGAGAACCCTGTGAAGCAGGATGATAGTGGCTGGATAATACCTGTGTGATGTTGAACTCTTCCAGTGTCTTCTTGAAGAGATCACTGGTGAAGTTGGTGCCACAGTCACTTTGAACCTCTCTTGGAAATTCATACTGGGTGAAGATCTTCAACAGGTGTTTCACCACAGTAGCAGCCGTAATGTTCTTTACTGGAACTGCTATGGGGAATCTGGTGGTAGGACACTGGATGGTTATTATATAGGCATTGCCAGAACTGGTCCGGGGTAAAGGACCAACACAGTCTATGATGAGTCTGTGGAAGGGTTCCGCAAGCACCTAGATAGGAGTCAATGGAGCACTGGGGATAGAGATGTTAGGTTTACCTGCCATCTGACATGTATGACACTGCAGTACGTACTTTTTAACTTCTTTAACCATACCTGGCCAGTAGTAGTCTTGTCGGATTCCGTGGTAAGTTTTGTTAAAACCATAGTGAGAAAGTGCTCCGTGGGCCAGGTGTAGAATATTGGGCCGTAGGTTGGTGGGAATCACTAGTTGTTCGACATTGGCCCAATCGTCATCCTCCTTCAGCTTACTGGGTCTATATCTGCAGTAGAGCAACTCGTTCTCTAGGAAGAACCCAGGGATACTGTCAGGTTGAGTCTCAGCCTGGAAGAATAATGGTGTTAATGCAAGATCTTCCCTCTGTAACTTACGGAACTCCAATCTAGTAAGATTCGGTGGTAGATTCTGAGGGTCTTGAGGGACAGCGGTAGCAGTAGTGTCAGCTGGTTGCGGTCGTGCAGCTTGTGCACGGGTGATCACCAAAACCGGAGGAGAAACTTCATCACTTTCTTGAACCTCTGCTGGGACATACTCAAAGAGGGGATTATCCACTACAGAGGTACACACCTGGGGTTTGTCCATGATGATCAGGTTGAACGGATGCAGATCTTCTGCCAAGTCGTTGCCCAGGAGAAGTTGCACTCCAGGCATGGGAAAAGGTTTTCCCTGATGGCGACTTGGACTTCACCGGTCACGAAGGGACAATCCAGGTGGACTCTGGCGAGTGGATAAGGAGTAGTAGCAGTGAGGTCAGTGATGAGGACGGTTTCCCCGGTGTAGGTGATATAAGGCACAGTTGATTTCAATATTATGGACTGAAGAGCCGCTGTGTCCCTCAAGATCTTCAATTTGAAACGTCCCTCCGAATCTGTACCGTTGGTAGAGACAGTTCCAAGATACAGGTGTTTACTGAAGAGAGAAAGATCATTAACAGGAACACCAACATTCATCACAGTCTTACCGGACTTAGGAGGAGTCTGTTTGGGTTTAGTGGATTCATTATTACCTTTGTATTGAGACTTCCCACATCTATCTATGGTATGTCCATAGAGTTTGCAATACTTACAATACAATTGTGAGCTCGCTTGATCTGTACACACTTTATCGTAACTGTACTAAGACTTCTTACTGGAAGGTGGTTCTGGTGTCAGCCGGTGGATGAGGCTGTAGGTGTCAGCCGACTTTGCACATTTGATGTAGTCGGTTTCTTCTTTATCTGCTAAATATAAACGGCGGGAGGAGGTACACGCCTCAAGAATTCTTAAACTAGCATGAGGTTGACGAGTTCTGCAAAGGTAGAGACATGTGCTGCTTCCAGCCATTTCATGAAATATCTTTTCTTTGTATTGGCAAATTCTAGAAAGGTGGTGGTACTTGCCTTTAGATAATCACGGAATTTTCGTCGGTAGCTTTCGGTGGAGAGAAGATAGGCGTCCAAAACTGCTTGCTTCAGGGTCTGGTAGTCATTCTCAGATGCTAAGGTACTGAGAGTAACTGCAGCTCTACCTGTGAGATGCACTCTGAGAAGGGTAGACCATTGGTCTGCAGGCCAGCTAAGTTTATTAGCTAGGGTCTCAAAAGTGGTGTAAAAGACGTCGATCTCTGTCTCAACGAATAGTGGCATTAACTTACTTGCATGGGAGACATTGAAACTTACGGGAAGACTAGCGGTAGCTTGTTGGCGCTGAGTGTGGCCAAATCTAGTTCTTGTCGACGACATGCTAGAGCCATATCAGCTTAAATTGCTTCTTGTCATGCTCGCGTTGCATCTCCAGGAGACGTTGTTTTGCTTCAAGCTGTACTCGCTCACGCTCACGGAGTAGTGCAGTCTCACGTTCTTGTTGTTCTTTGAGTAGGGTGGCCTCTCGTTCCTTGAGCTGGAGAGCTTTTTTCGCCAGGGCCGTCTCTCGTTCTTGTTCTTCCTTCCTTATGGCGGCATCTCGTTCCTGTTGTTCTTTGAGTAGGGCCGCCTCTTCTTTCTTGAGCTGGAGAGCTTCCTTTTGTTGTTCTCGCTCTATTTTGCAAGTTTGAGCTTCAACTTCATCGCTGCCAGACCATGTTTATCTGCAATAGAATAATTTTCGTGAGTTTCAGAGTCAATTTTCCTTTCTTCTAAGAGGTAATCCAAGAGTATGTTGTTTAAGTCATTTTGTTGGCTCCAGGGGGAACATCTAGTTGATACTCGTGTGCAAGAGCTTGGAATTCGGTCTTCTTGGCACGACTTAAGTTCCTTATTTCACCTGCTGGATCGGTACGGAAAGCTTGGAGACGAAACATTGTGAAAAATAGCAAATAAATGTACAATGAATACACTTGTATGGCAAATGTCAGAAAGAGGATAACGTGGCAACTGGTACCTATCCTGTGGAATTGTTAAGAATTAATGTTAATGATTAGTCAATCAAAATCGCAGGAAATCTTGTACCCGGTACTCAATGTAAGAGAATAAGGGCAAGAAAATCCTACTAAATAAATGAAACTGAGTTTCTAAAACAAATGAAACATTTAATTGCTTCAAAAGTGAATAAGGTAGTCCAAGAATGTAGGCATACCTTGCCGAGTCTCTATAGGACATAAGCAAGGCTTTCCCACCAAATGAAATATGATACTTACAGAATTAGCGAACTTTGTGCTCTGTAAAAAGAAAGCTAATTCCCTACCTAAGTAAATATCATCATCTCTGACCGAGTGTAGGGGTGCGATTGTCAACTGGTGACGAGAACTGCTGCTGAGGTCCCAACTCAGCAACGAAGTCCGTGCTAGAGGAACTATGGCCCTCTTTATCCTCCTTCGGTCGGATTGCAGAAGATAGGGTGCTTTGACCCGAAGACAAACCAAAGTACCAGGGTACCCAAAATGATGATCTGTCTGAGTGAGAAATATCCTAGGGACAAAAGGTGGTAAACTCGAGTAATAACACGGAGGGAGGGATGACCAATTAAGAGAATGACTGCGGTCTACAGTGACCACGTAATCCAAAGTTAACCAACACTCACCATATGCTACTCTCGGAATTCGCAATACACACAGCACCATATGAATATGAAAAGTAATAAAAATATTGAAAAGCAACTGTATCAAAGCCAAGTACACTTACCACAAATTGATGTTCTAGTACCTGAGTGAAGCTCCTAGGACAGGCCCCCATGAAATGTGACGGGAAAATGTAGGAGTATGGATGTTCGGCAGTCTTCCTAATGGCTGGTGTCAATGCCTGTCACATTTACAAAAAAAAGAGAATGCTTGGCTGTTGTCTGTGGTAAAAGTAAGGGAAGACACGCAAAACACAAAGTATGAACAATGAAACTTTAATTAATATAGAAAACAAAGCAAAAATAAAGACAATCCCTTGGCTATGTACAGTGCAAACAAACAAGTCAAAAAATATAACATAAAAATAACTAAATGGATAAGTTACTCTAATAATAATATAAATGCAAAATGACAAATAATAGGTGCTGAGAATATGAGCGCTAGCTTAGAACCTCCACCTGATAAACAGGACATGTATCAGTTGTTCACAGCTAAGAGCACAAGAATATTCTGACTATGATGGCTGGATCAGGCCCAGACATCGACTCAGGTAGATGGCGCTGAGATGCAGGGTGCAGGTGTGCAGGCGGCGAGTCACCAATCAGGAGCAGGCAGGCTGGGAAGGGTCGTTTGCTGGTTGACGATGGGTGGCGAGTTGGCATGGAGGGAGTGGAGTTAAGAGGGTTAGGACACGTTTTGCCTCCTGGTCAAAACGTTTTGTGCTACTGGTAGACGTATCTTGAATGTAGCATTTTATTCTAGTCGATGTGTAAGTAACTTTATATAGGGAAGAGCAGGCTCAATCTCTTGAAAGAGATTATCGTCACAATATATGTGTTGTACCTAGTAGCCAGAATGTCGTACTTGGCCTACTATACAAGGCCCGATTTGCCTAATAAGCCAAGTTTTCCTCAACGTATATATTTTTCGAAGTGTTTTGTTATGAAATGATAAATCTGTCCATTTCATTATGTATAAGTTAATTTGTTTAAATTTGAGTTAAAACTAACGTAGATATATCACCGAACCTAACCAACCCTACCTAACCTAACCTAACCTAGCCTAAACTAACAGATATAAATCAATAAATAACAGTCTTATTATAAAATAATAATAATAATTCAAATAAACTATTTGGAAAAAATTATTTAAAATAAAGAAAATCACTCAGCCTATTAGGCAAATCGGGCCTTGCATAGTAGGCCGAGAAGTGCGTTCTGGCTACTAGGTACGACATATATATATATATAAATATATATATATTGTGACGATAATCTCTTATCAGAGATTTAGCCTGCTATTTCTACGACTCACTCCTGTCCTCATCAATATACAAGATACGTTTTGTAGTGGCTAAACGTATTATAAGATAGCCACACGTACCAGCAACTCCCTCCTCCCCCCCACTCCAGCACCTGCTGCACCTGGTCGACGCGCCGAACCCTTCAACTGCCTAACTAGCGACTTGCGGCCATCCAGCTTCCTCATTGGCCGCCAACCAACACTCCACTCCGGCTCCTCGCCAATCACAAGTCGTCGCCAGTTATTGTTGGAGTCCCTTGCGTTTCTGCCAGCCAGAATATTGTGTGCTCGCAAGCTATGAACTCCTAAGTGACTCACCTTGTGTGGTCAAATAGAGGTTTATAGTTAGTGCATATATTCCAGCATTCATATTTTATTTACTTTTGTATGTCAATTCTCCTCCCCATTAACGTAATCTATTTTCATGTTTATGTATTTTTTTCCACTTGACATTTTTTACCATTAAGCCAAGATTTTGCATTTGTTTCAATTTGTGTTTTTTTTATTGTTATTAAAATCCAGTTTTTATTATTGTCTTTCGTATTTCCGACCTTACCACAGATTACCAATCACGCAGTCATTCTTTTTTTTCTCTTTTTTTTTCCTTTTCTTTTTTTATATATTATATGTGGCCCAGCACTGACACCTGCTAGTTGGAAGACTGCCGACCACCATTTCCAACTCGTTACCGTCACATATAAATGGGGGCCTGTCCACGGAGTCCCATATAAATGGGGGCCTGTCCACGGAGCTTCACTCAGGTATTGGTAATTGTGGTAAGCATACTTGGCTTTCATTTCCCTTGCTTCCATTATTCACATTAATCATTCTTTATTTTATATGGTGCTGTGTATATTGTACATTACGGGAATAGCATATGGTGAGAGTGAGACAACTTTGGATTACGTGGTGACTGTAGGCCGCAGTCATACTCTTAATTGGTCGTCTCCCCCTTCCGTGTTATCCTCCGTGTTTAACATCTTTGTCCCAAAATATTTCTCACTTTTTGACAGATTATCACATAGGTACCCTGGTACTGTGGTCTGTCTCCGGGTCAATAGCACCCAAGTCCTGCAATCCGACTCTAGGAGGAAAAAGAGGGCTTTAGATCCTCTAGCACGAACTATTATTGGCGAATTGGGACCTCGCCGATAGTTCTCGTCACCAGTTGACACTCGCACCCCTACTCGTCGGTCAGACTGATGGTATTTACCAAAAGTAGGGGGAATTGGCGTTCTTTCTTTTG
>WNGS01006707.1:12790-30031 GCA_020271785.1 Procambarus virginalis
ACACAAGACTACAGTGACAATACTCAACACAACAAAACATACACTGACAGTACTCAACACTTCACTACACTAACTGCACTCCACTACTCAACTCACCACTGACAGTACTCAGCACAACACTGACAGAACTCAGTAATACACTGACAGTACTCAACACTAGACTGACAGTGCTCAACACTACACTGACAGTACTCAACACTACACTGACACTACTCAACACTACACCGACATTACTCAGTAATTCATTGACAGTACTCAACACTACACTGACAGTATCAATGCAACATTTTGCAGTTCTCAACGCTAAACTGACAGTACTCAACAAACACTGACAGTACTCAAAACAACACTGACAGTACTCAACACAGCACTGCCAGTTCTCAACAACACTGACTGTATCAACAGTACACTGACAGTTCTCAACACAACATGACAGTACTCAAAACGACACTGACATTACTCAACACTACTCTGACAGTACTCAACACAACACAAACATTACTCACTACAACACTGACAGTACTCAACACAACACTGACAGTGCTCAACACAACACTGACAGTACTCAACACTACACTGACATTACTCAGTAATACATTGACAGTACTCAACACTACACTCACAGTACACAATACAACACTGACAGTACTCAACACTACACTGACAGTACTAAACAACACTGACAGTACTCAATGCAACATTGGCAGTTCTCAACACTAAACTGACAGTACTCAACAAAACACTGACAGTACTCAAAACAACACTGACAGTACACAACACAGCACTGGCAGTTCTCAACACTACACTGACTGTACTCAACACTACACTGACAGTTCTCAACACAACACTGACAGTACTCAAAACGACACTGACATTACTCAACACTACTCTCACAGTACTCAACACAACACAAACATTACTCACTACAACACTGACAATATTCAACACAACACTGACAGTACTCAATAAAGCACTGACAGTGCTCAACACTAACCTAGCAGTACTCAATACAACACTGACAGAACTGATCACAACACTAAAAGTACTCAACACAACACTAACATTACTCAACACTAACCTGACAGTACTCAACACTTCACTGACAGTACTCAACACAACACTGAAAGTACTCAACACTACACTGACAGTACTTAACACAACACTGACAGTACTCAACACCGCACTAACATTACTCAACACTAACCTGACAGCACTCAACACTACACTGACAAGTACTCAACACAACACTGCCAGTACTCAACACTACACTGACAGTACTCAACACAACAATACACTGACAGTATTCAACACTACAATACACTGTCAGTACTCAAAACTACAATACACTTACAGTACTCAACACTACACTACTCTGACAGTACTCAAAATAACACTACACTGAGAGTACTCAAAAGTACACTGACAATATTCAACGCAATACTACATTGACAGAACTCAACACAACACTACAGTGACAATACTCAACACAAAAAAACACTACACTGACAGTACTCAACACTTCACTACACTAACAGCACTCCACTACTCAACTCACCACTGACAGTACTCAGCACAACACTGACAGAACTCAGTAATACACTGACAGTACTCATCACTAGACTGACAGTGCTCAACACTACTCTGACAGTACTCAACACTACACTGACACTACTCAACACTACACTGACATTACTCAGTAATTCATTGACAGTACTCAACACTACACTGACAGTACTAAACGTAACACTGACAGTTCACAATGCAACATTTTGCAGTTCTCAACACTAAACTGTTAGTACTCAACAAAACACTGACAGTACTCAAAACAACACTGACAGTACTCAACACAGCACTGGCAGTTCTCAACACTACACTGACTGTATTCAACAGAACACTGACAGTTCTCAACACAACACTGACAGTACTCAAAACGACACTGACATTACTCAACACTACTCTGACAGTACTCAACACAACACAAACATTACTCTCTACAACACTGACAGTACTCAACACAACACTGACAGTGCTCAACACAACACTGACAGTACTCAACACAACACTAACATTACTCAAAACACCACTGACAGTACTCAACACAATACGGACAGTACTCAACACAACACTGACAATATTCAACACAACACTGACAGTACTCAACACTAACCAGGCAGTACTCAACACAACACTGACAGTATTCATCACAACACTGCAAGTACTCAACTCAACACTAACATTACTCAACACTAACCTAACAGTACTCAACACTACACTGACAGTTTTCAGCACAACACTGAAAGTACTCAACACTACACTAACAGTACTTAACATAACATTGATAGTATTCAACACAACATTGACAGTACTCAACACTACACTGACATTACTCAAAACAACAATACACTGACAGCATTCAACACTACAATACACTGTCAGTACTCAAAACTAAAATACACTGACTGTACTCAACACTACACTACTCTGTCAGTACTCAACATAACACTACACTGACAGTACTCAACACTTCACTGACAATACTCAACACAATACTACAAAAACATTACTCAACACAACACTACAGTGACAGTACTCAACTCAACACTGCACTGACAGTACTCAACACTTCACTACACTAACAGGACTCCACACAACTCACCACTGACAGTACTAAACACAACACTGACAGTACTCAATAATAAACTGACAGTACTCAACACTACACTGACAGTACTCAACTGTACACAGACAGTACTCGACACTACACTGACAGTACTCAACACTACACTGACATAACTCAATAATCCATTGACAGTACTCAACACTATATTGACAGTACTCAACTCAACATTGCCAGCACTCAGCACTACGCTGACAGTACTCAATATTACACTGAGAAGTACTCAACACAACACTGCCCGTACTCAACACAACACTGAGAGTACTCAACATAACACTGACAATACTCAAAACAAAACACGTGCATTACTCAACACAACACTGACAGTACTCAACACAATACTGACAGTACTCAGCACAACACTGACAATACTCAACACAACACTGACAGTACTCAACACAACACTGACATTACTCATCACTACTCTGACAGTAATCAACACAACACTAACATGACTCACCACAACACTGACAGTACTCAACACAACACTGACAGTACTCAACACTACACTGACAGTACTCAACACTAATCTAACAGTATTGAATACAACACTACACTGACAGTACTCAACACAACAGTACACTAAGAGTAATCAACAATTCACTACACTAACAGTACTCCACATAACTCACCAGTGACAGTACTCTACACAACTCTAACAGTACTCAATAATACACTGGCAGTATTCAACACTACACCGAAAGTACTCAACACTAAACTGACAGTACTCAACACAACTCTGACAGTACTCAAAACAACACTGACAGTACTCAACACTGCACTGACAGTACTCAAAACTACACTGACATTACTCACCACTACCCTGACAGTACTCATCACAACACAAACATTACTCACTACAACACTGACAGTTCTCAACACAACACTGACAGTACTAAACATTACACTGACAGTACTCTACACTAACATTACTCAACATAACACTGCCAGTACTCAACACAACACTGACAGTACTCAACACAAAACTGACAGTACTCAACACTACACTGACAGTACTCAACACAACACTGACAGTACTCAACACAACACTGCCAGTACTCAACACAACACTACACTTCTCAACAATATCCTGGCAGTACTCAACACTACACTGACAATACTCAACATTACACTGACAGTACCCTACACTACACTGACAATACTCAACGCACCACTGAGAGTGCTCAACACAACACTGACAGTACTTAACTCAACACTGCCAGTACTCACCACAACACTGACAGTACTCAACACAACACTACACAGAGAGTACTCAACACAACACTGACAGTACTCAACACCGCACTAACATTACTCAACACTAACCTGACAGCACTCAACACTACACTGACAGTACTCAACACAACACTGACAGTACTCAACACTACACTGACAGTACTTAACACAACTTTGACAGTATTCAACACAACATTGACAGTATTCAACACTACACTGACAGTACTCAACAAAACAATACACTGACAGTATTCAACACTACAATACACTGTCAGTACTCAAAACTACAATAAACTGACAGTACTCAACACTACACTACTCTGACAGTACTCAAAATAACTCTACACTGAGAGTACTCAAAACTACACTGACAATATTCAACGAAATACTACATTGACAGTATTCAACACAACACTACAGTGACAATACTCATCACAACAAAACACTACACTGACAATATTCAATTCAATACTACATTGACAGTAATCAACACAACATTGACAGTACTCAACACAATACTGACAGTACTCAACACTACACTACTCTGACAGTACTCAAAATAACACTACACTGAGAGTACTCAAAACTACACTGACAATATTCAACGCAATACTACATTGACAGTACTCAACACAACACTACAGTGACAATACTCATCACAACAAAACACTACACTGACAATATTCAACTCAATACTACATTGACACTAATCAACACAACACTGACAGAACTCAACACAATACTGACAGTACTCATCACTACTCTGACAGTAATCAACACAACACTAACATGACTCACTACAACACTGACAGTAATCAACACAACACTGACAGTGCTCAACACAACACTGACAGTACTGAACACAACACTGACAGTACTCAACACTACACTGACAGTACTCAACACTAATCTAACAGTATTGAATACAACACTACACTGACAGTACTCAACTCAAAAGTACACTGAGAGTACTCTACACAACTCTAACAGTACTCAATAATACACTGACAGTATTCAACACTACAGTGAAAGTACTCAACACTAAACTGACAGTACTCAACATAACTCTGACAGTACTCAAAACAACACTGACAGTACTCAACACAGCACTGACAGTACTCAAAACTACACTGACATTACTCGCCACTACCCTGACAGTACTCATCACAACACAAACATTACTACTACAACACTGACAGTTCTCAACACAACACTGACAGTACTAAACATTACACTGACAGTACTCTACACTAACATTACTCAACATTACACTGCCAGTACTCAACACAACACTGACAGTACTCAACAGAACACTGACAGTACTCAACACTACACTGACAGTACTCAACACAACACTGACAGTACTCAACACAACACTGCCAGTACTCAACACAACACTACATTTCTCAACAATATCCTGGCAGTACTCAACACTACACGGACAGTACACAACATTACACTGACAGTACTCTACACTACACTGACAGTACTCAACACACCACTGAGAGTGCTCAACACAACACTGACAGTACTTAACTCAACACTGCCAGTACTCAACACAACACTACACTGAGAGTACTCAACACAACACTGACAGTACTCAACACCGCACTAACATTACTCAACACTAACCTGACAGCACTCAACACTACACTGACAGTACTCAACACAACACTGACAGTACTCAACATTACACTGACAGTACTTAACACAACTTTGACAGTATTCAACACAACATTGGCAGTACTCAACACTACACTGACAGTACTCAACAAAACAATACACTGACAGTATTCAACACTACAATACACTGTCAGTACTCAAAACTACAATACACTGAGAGTACTCAAAACTACACTGACAATATTCAACGCAATACTACATTGACAGTACTCAACGCAACACTACAGTGACAATACTCAACACAACAAAACACTACACTGACAGTACTCAACACTTCACTACACTAACAGCACTCCACTACTCAACTCACCACTGACAGTACTCAGCACAACACTGACAGAACTCAGTAATACACTGACAGCACTCAACACTACACTGACAGTGCTCAACAAAACACTGACAGTACTCAACACTACACCGACAGTACTCAACACTACACTGACAGTACTCAGTAATTCAATGACAGTACTCAAAACAACACTGACATTACTCAACACAGCACTGGCAGTTCTCAACAATACACTGACTGTATTCAACAGTACACTGACAGTTCTCAACACAACACTGACAGTACTCAAAACGACACTGACATTACTCAACACTTCTCTGACAGTACTCAACACAACACAAACATTACTCACTACAACACTGACAGTACTCAACACAACACTGACAGTGCTCAACACAACACTGACAGTACTCAAAACAACACTAACATTACTCAAAACAACACTGACAGTACTCAACACAATGCGGAGAGTACTCAACACAACACTGACAATATTCAACAAAACACTGACAGTACTCAACACTAACCAGGCAGTACTCAACACAACACTGACAGTACTCATCACAACACTGAAAGTACTCAACACAACACTAACATTACTCAACACTAACCTGACAGTACTCAACACTACACTGACAGTACTCAACACAACACTGAAAGTACTCAACACTACACTGACAGTACTTAACACAACATTGACAGTACTCAACACAACATTGACAGTACTCAACACTACACTGACATTACTCAAAACAACAATACACTGACAGTATTCAACACTACAATACACTGTCAGTACTCAGTACTAAAATACACTGGCTGTACTCAACACGACACTACTCTGTCAGTACTCAACATAACACTACACTGACAGTACTCAACACTACACTGACAATACTCAACACAATACTACATAAATAGTACTCAACACAACACTACAGTGACAGTACTCAACTCAACACTACACTGACAGTACTCAACACTTACCTACACTAACAGGACTACACACAACTCACCACTGACAGTACTCAACACAACACTAACAGTACTCAATAATAAACTGACAGTACTCAACACTACACTGACAGTACTCAACTGTATACAGATAGTACTCGACACTACACTGACAGTACTCAACACTACACTGACATTACTGAATAATACATTGACAGTACTCAATACTACATTGACAGTACTCAACTCAACATTGACAGTACTCAGCACTACGCTGACAGTACTCAATATTACACTGAGAAGTGCTCAACACAACGCTGCCTGTACTCAACACAACACTGACAGTACTCAACACAGCACTGACAATACTCAAAACAAAACACGCGCATTACTCAACGCAACACTGACAGTACTCAACACAATACTGACTGTACTCAGCACAAAACTGACAATACTCAACACAACACTGACAGTACTCAACACAACACTGACAGTACTCAACACAACACTGACATTACTCATCACTACTTTGACAGTAATCAACACAACACTAACATGACTCACTACACCACTGACAGTACTCAACACAACACTGACAGTGCTCAACATAACACTGACAGTACTCAACACAACACTGACAGTACTCAACACTACACTGATAGTACTCAACACTAATCTAACAGTAATGAATACAACACTACACTGACAGTACTCAACACAACAGTACACTAAGAGTACTCAACAATTCACTACACTAACAGTACTCCACATAACTCACCAGTGACAGTACTTTACACAACTCTAACAGTACTCAATAATACACTGACAGTATTCAACACTACACCGAAAGTACTCAACACTAAACTGACAGTACTCAACACAACACTGACAGTACTCAACTCAAAACTGACAGTACTCAACACTACACTGACAGTACTCAACACAACACTGAACGTACTCAAAACAACACTGCCAGTACTCAACACAACACTACACTTCTCAACAATATCCTGGCAGTATTCAACACTACACTGACAGTACTCAACATTACACTGACAGTACCCTACACTACACTGACAATACTCAACGCACCACTGAGAGTGCTCAACACAACACTGACAGTACTTAACTCAACACTACACTGAGAGTACTCAACACAACACTGACAGTACTCAACACCGCACTAACATTACTCAACACTAACCTGACAGCACTCAACACTACACTGACAGTACTCAACACAACACTGACAGTACTCAACACTACACTGACAGTACTTAACACAACTTTGACAGTATTCCACACAACATTGACAGTACTCAACACTACACTGACAGTACTCAACAAAACAATACACTGACAGTATTCAACACTACAATACACTGTCAGTACTGAAAACTACAATAAACTGACAGTACTCAACACTACACTACTCTGACAGTACTCAAAATAACACTACACTGAGAGTACTCAAAACTACACTGACAATATTCAACGCAATACTACATTGACAGTACTCAATACAACACTACATTGACAATACTCATCACAACAAAACACTACACTGACAATATTCAACTCAATACTACATTGACAGTAATCAACACAACACTGACAGTACTCAACACAATACTGAAAGTACTCAGCACAACACTGATAATACTCAACACAACACTGACAGTACTCAACACAACACTGAAATTACTCATCACTACTCTGACAGTAATCAACACAACACTAACATGACTCACTACAACACTGACAGTCCTCAACACAACACTGACAGTGCTCAACACAACACTGACAGTACTGAACACAACACTGACAGTACTCAACACTACACTGACAGTACTCAACACTAATCTAACAGTATTGATTACAACACTACACTGACAGTACTCAACACAACAGTACACTGAGAGTACTCTACACAACTCTAACAGTACTCAATAATACACTGACAGTATTCAACACTACACTGAAAGTACTCAACACTAAACTGACAGTACTCAACACAACTCTGACAGTACTCAAAACAACACTGACAGTACTCAACACAGCACTGACAGTACTCAAAACTACACTGACATTACTCACCACTACCCTGACAGTACTCATCACAACACAAACATTACTCACTACAACACTGACAGTTCTCAACACAACACTGACAGTACTAAACATTACACTGACATTACTCTACACTAACATTACTCAACATACCACTGCCAGTACTCAAAACAACACTGACAGTACTCAACACAACACTGACAGTACTCAACACTACACTGACAGTACTCAACACAACACTGACAGTACTCAACACAACACTGCCAGTACTCAACACAACACTACATTTCTCAACAATATCCTGGCAGTACTCAACACTACACTGACAGTACTCAACATTACACTGACAGTACTCTACACTACACTGACAGTACTCAACGCACCACTGAGAGTGCTCAACACAAAACTGACAGTACTTAACTCAACACTGCCAGTACTCAACACAACACTGACAGTACTCAACACAACACTACACTGAGAGTACTCAACACAACACTGACAGTACTCAACACCGCACTAACATTACTCAACACTAACCTGACAGCACTCAACACTACACTGACAGTACTCAACACAACACTGACAGTACTCAACACTACACTGACAGTACTTAACACAACTTTGACAGTATTCAACACAACATTGACAGTACTCAACACTACACTGACAGTACTCAACAAAACAATACACTGACAGTATTCAACACTGCAATACACTGTCAGTACTCAAAACTACAATACACTGAAAGTACTCAACACTACACTACTCTGACAGTACTCAAAATAACACTACACTAAGAGTACTCAAAACTACACTGACAATATTCAACGCAATACTACATTGACAGTTCTCAACACAACACTACAGTGACAATACTCAACACAACAAAACTCTACACTGACAATATTCAACTCAATACTACATTGACAGTACTCAACACAACACTACACTGACAGTACTCAAAACCACACTGACAATATTCAACGCAATACTACATTGACAGTACTCAACGCAACACTACAGTGACAATAATCAACACAACAAAACACTACACTGACAGTACTCAACACTTTACTACACTAACAGCACTCCACTACTCAACTCACTACTGACAGTACTCAGCACAACACTGACAGAACTCAACACTACACTGACAGTGCTCAACACTACACTGACAGTACCCAACACTACACCGACAGTACTCAACACTACACTGACAGTACTCAGTAATTCATTGACAGTTCTCAATACTACACTGACCGTACTAAACATAACACTGACAGTACTCAATGCAACATTGGCAGTTCTCAACACTAAACTGACAGTACTCAAAACAACACTGACAGTACTCGACACAGCACTGGCAGTTCTCAACACTACACTGACTGTATTCAACAGTACACTGACAGTTCTCAACACAACACTGACAGTACTCAAAACGACACTGACATTACTCAACACTACTCTGACAGTACTCAACACAACACAAACATTACTCACTACAACACTGACAGTACTCAACACAACACTGACATTCTGAATAATACATTGACAGTACTCAATACTACATTGACAGTACTCAACTCAACATTGACAGTACTCAGCACTACGCTGACAGTACTCAATATTACACTGAGAAGTGCTCAACACAACGCTGCCTGTACTCAACACAACACTGACAGTACTCAACACAGCACTGACAATACTCAAAACAAAACACGCGCATTACTCAACGCAACACTGAACAGTACTCAACACAATACTGATGTACTCAGCACAAAACTGACAATACTCAACACAACACTGACAGTACTCAACACAACACTGACAGTACTCAACACAACACTGACATTACTCATCACTACTTTGACAGTAATCAACACAACACTAACATGACTCACTACAACCACTGACAGTACTCAACACAACACTGACAGTGCTCAACATAACACTGACAGTACTCAACACAACACTGACAGTACTCAACACTACACTGATAGTACTCAACACTAATCTAACAGTAATGAATACAAACACTACACTGACAGTACTCAACACAACAGTACACTAAGAGTACTCAACAATTCACTACACTAACAGTACTCCACATAACTCACCAGTGACAGTTCTTTACACAACTCTAACAGTACTCAATAATACACTGACAGTATTCAACACTACACCGAAAGTACTCAACACTAAACTGACAGTACTCAACACAACACTGACAGTACTCAACTCAAAACTGACAGTACTCAACACTACACTGACAGTACTCAAACAAACACTGAACGTACTCAAAACAACATGCCAGTACTCAACACAACACTACAGATCAACAATATCTGGCAGTATTCAACACTACACTGACAGTACTCAACATTACACTGACAGTACCCTACACTACACTGACAATACTCAACGCACCACTGAGAGTGCTCAACACAACACTGACAGTACTTAACTCAACAAACACTGAGAGTACTCAACACAACACTGACAGTACTCAACACGCACTAACATTACTCAACACTAACTGACAGCACTCAACACTACACTGACAGTACTCAACACAACACTGACAGTACAACACTACACTGACAGTACTTAACACAACTTTGACAGTATTCCACACAAACATTGACAGTACTCACACTACACTGACAGTACTCAACAAAACAATACACTGACAGTATTCAACACTACAATACACTGTCAGTACTGAAAACTACAATAAACTGACAGTACTCAACACTACACTACTCTGACAGTACTCAAAATAACACTACACTGAGAGTACTCAAAACTACACTGACAATATTCAACGCAATACTACATGACAGTACTCAATACAACACTACATTGACAATACTCATCACAACAAAACACTACACTGACAATATTCAACTCAATACTACATTGACAGTAATCAAACAACACTGACAGTACTCAACACAATACTGAAAGTACTCAGCACAACACTGATAATACTCAACACAACACTGACAGTACTCAACACCAACACTGAAATTACTCATCACTACTCTGACAGTAATCAACACAACACAAACATGACTCACTACAAACTGACAGTCCTCAACACAACACTGACAGTGCTCAACACAACACTGACAGTACTGAACACAACACTGACAGTACTCAAACACTACACTGACAGTACTCAACACTAATCTAACAGTATTGATTACAACACTACATGACAGTACTCAACACAACAGTACACTGAGAGTACTCTACACAACTCTAACAGTACTCAATAATACACTGACAGTATTCAACCACTACACTGAAAGTCAACACTAAACTGACAGTACTCAACACAACTCTGACAGTACTCAAAACAACACTGACAGTACTCAACACAGCATGACAGTACTCAAAANGTACCGGGGAGTGGTACAGTGATGTACAGGTACCGGGGAGTGGTACAGTGGGGTACAGGTACTCGGGAGTGGTACAGTGGGGTACAGGTACCGGGGTGAGTGGTACAGTGAGTGGTACAGGTACCGGGGGAGTGGTACAGGGGGGTACAGATACCGGAAAAGTGGTACAGTTACATCTATCTAATCAAATCGAAGGGCTTTGATTTGAGAATATTTGTCAAATATTATTTGTACATTGCCAAGTATACATGAATTGTATCATGGTCGGCGGCTTATGTGTTTAAACCAAAATCTTTGCTTTCTTCCAATGAAAACCTTTGAATGTAATTTGAGGCTTATATGTCACGTAATACACAACAAAATGAATGCTTTTTTAACATCAAGATTTTATTAATCTCTAATAGTCAAATATTCAAATATAAAATCGACTCTCATTCTTCTACTCTCGAGACTCAATAAATTTATTTCATCTGAATGGAAATCATATAATATATTTCTAAGCCTTAGTAACAGTTTTTTTGCTCGACGCTGAACACTTTCTAAATTTTTCAACAAAATTTCTCAAGTAATAGGATGAAAACTGTGGATAATATTCCAGTACAGAACGTGAAGTGAACCGTACAGTGTGAGGGATTTCTTGCGGTCAAAATCCGTCAGACTTATTGACTAAGTTATTTAAGTTGAAATAAAATCAACGTCGCTCTTTGAGGTTAATATCATTAGGAAGTTTTTATATTGTAGTGCAGTGAATGTTATAGTTATTTGTAAACTGAAGAAGAGACAAATTGTGAAAACTAAAAGACCCTATGGGTATAAATTGGATAAGTTTGGATTTAGGAAAGACTTGGGTAAATACTGGTTCGGTAACAGGATTGTTGATTTGTGGAACCAATTACCGCTTAACGTGGTGGAGTTGGGGTCCCTCGATTGTTTCAAACGTGGTTGGACATGTATGTGAGTGGGATTGGGTGATAATAAATAGGAGCTGCCTCGTATGGGTCAATAGGCTTCAGCAGTTATGTTTGTTCTTATTCTTATGCTCTATTTATTGCCTTACCATTCATAGAACCATTTAATTGTCTTATACATCGCTGAAAGCCATTAAGTAAGAAAATTAGCGAAGATAAGCCTCAGTACTGAAGGAAGTATTATAATGTCTAGAATGATACAAGCTAGGTGTGAGTTGAGTATATATCTGCGTCGAGCTAACGGTCTGGGAATTTATATTTCAAACAAATCCTTCTCATTGAGTTTCCCAATACGAGGATTGACAAACAAATATATAAAAGTTCATGTCATCGAGATTCCAAAACCATCAGCAATAGTGAGCCGACACTAAACTGACAGTATTCAGCACTACACTACACTGACAGTACTCAACACTACGCTACACTGACAGTACTCAACACTACACTACACTGACAGTACTCAAGACAACACTGAGAGTGCTCAACACAACACTGACAGTACTCAACACAACACTGACAGTACTCAACACTACACTGACAGTACTCAACACTAACCTGGCAGTACTCAACACTACACTGACAGTACTCAACACTACACTGACAGTACTCAACACTACACTACACTGAAAGTATTCAACACTACACAACAATACACAGAGTATTCAACACTACAATACACTGTCAGTACACAAAACTACAATACACTGACAGTACTCAACACTACACTACACTGACAATACTCAACACTACACTGACAGTACTCAACACTACACTACACTGACAATACTCAACACAACTCTACACTGAGAGTACTCAAAATAACACTACAATGACAGCACTGAACACTACACTGACAATACTCAACAAAACACTACACTGACAGTACTCAACACAACATTGACAGTACTCAAGACAACACTGACAGTGCTCAACACAACACTGACAGTACTCAACACAACACTGACAGTACTCAACACTACACAGACAGTACTCAACACAACATTGAGAGTATTCAACAAAACACTGACAGTACTCAACACAACATTGACAGTAGTCAACACAACACTGACACTACTCAACACAACACTAACATTACTCAACACTAACCTGACAGTACTCCACATAACACTGACAGTACTCAACAATAACCTGACAGTACTCAACACAAAACTGACAGTAGTCAACACAACACTGACATTACTCATCACAATACTGACAGAACTCAACACAACACTGACAATACTCAACACAACACTGACAATACTCAAAAAAACACTGACAGTACTCAACACTAACCTGGCAGTACTCAACTCAACACTGACAGTACTCAACACAACACTGACAGTACTCAACACCGCACTAACATTACTCAACACTATCCTTACAGCACTCAACACTACACTGACAGTACTCAACACAACACTGAGAGTACTCAAAACTATACTGACAGTACTTAACACAACTTTGACAGTATTCAACACAACATTGACAGTAATCAACACTACACTGACAGTACTCAACACAACAATACACTGACAGTATTCAACACAACAATACACTGACAGTACTCAACACTACACTAATCTGACAGTACTCAAAATAACACTACACTGACAGTACTCAACACAACAAAACACTACACAAAGAGTACTCAACACTTCACTACATTAACAGCACTCCACTACTCAACTCATCACTGGCAGTACTCAGCACAACATTGACAGAACTCAACACTACACTGACAGTACTCAACACTACACTGACAGTACTCAACACTACACTGACATTACTCAGTAATACATTGACAGTACTCAACACTACACTGACAGTACACAATACAACACTGACAGTACTCAACACTACACTGACAGTACTAAACACAACACTGACAGTACTCAATGCAACATTGGCAGTTCTCAACACTAAACTGACAGTACTCAACAAAACACTGACAGTACTCAAAACAACACTGACAGTACACAACACAGCACTGGCAGTTCTCAACACTACACTGACTGTACTCAACACTACACTGACAGTTCTCAACACAACATTGACAGTACTCAACACAACACTGACAGTACTCAACACAACATTGACAGTAATCAACACTACACTGGAAGTACTCAACACATTATTGAAAGTATTCAATACTACACTGACAGTATTCAATACTACACTGACGGTACTCAACAGAACACTGACAGTACTCAACACAACTTTGACAGTACTCAATACAACACTGACAGTAAACAAGTACCTAAGCAACAGAAGACTGCGAGTCACTGTGAGGGGTGAGGTTTCTGAGTGGCAAGACTTCACCAGTGTTGTCCCGCAGGAGTCTGCTTTTGACCTATGCTGTTTCTGATATATGTAAATGATCTCCCAGGGGGAATAGACTCGTTCCTCAGGATGTTTGCTGATGATGCAAAAATTATGAGGATGTGAAGGAACTATCAGGAGAAAGCGCCAAACAATTTCGACTATTTAGCACTTTGAAGGGATCAGGATAAGGAATTGGGATGGGACGTGGGGGTGGAGGAGAAGGAATGGTGCCAAACCACTTGGACGGTCATGGATTGAACTCCGTCCTGCATGAAGCGAGACCATCAGTATACCGTAATCAACGGTATACTTCACTGTCCAGCCGAAGTGATTGGGGAGGATTAGAAAGGAGGAAGATAATGTGAGGCTACAAGATTACCTAAACAAACTGAATGAATGGTCCAACAAATGGCTAATAAAGTTTAACCCGAGTAAAACTAGGGGAAGGAATTAGGAAGCCAGACACAGGATACAAAATGGAAGATGAATTCCTTCATGAAACGGGCAGAGAAAGGTCTAGGAGTTGATACCACACCAACCCTGTCTCCTGAAGCCCAGATTAAGAGAATACATCGTGGCGTATGCGAGGCTGGCTAACATCAGAAATGCCTTCAGGAACCTGTGTAAGGAATCATTCAGAAGCTTGTATACCACATATGTAAGGCCAATCCTGAAGTATGTGGCCCCAGCATGGAGCCCGTAACTTGTAAAGCACAAGACGAAACTGGAAAAAAGTTCAGAAGCATGCCGTTAGGCTAATCCCAGAACTAAGAGGCATGAGTTACGAGGAAAGGCTGAGGGAACTGCACCTCACGTCCCTGGAAGACAGAAGAGCTCAGGGAGACTTGATCACCACATAAAAGATTCTCATGGGAATGGACAGGATAGACAAGGATGGATTATTTAAAACGGGTGGAACACACCCAAGAGGACACAGGTGGAAGCTGAGTACCCACATGAGCCACAGAGACATTAGAAAGAACTTTTTTAGTGTCACTGTAGTTAATAAATGGAATGCACTAGGTAGTACTGTAATGTGGTGGAGGCTGACTCCATGCACAGTTTCAAATATAGATAAGATGGAGTCCAATAGGCTCAGGAATCTGTACACCAGGGGCCAGGTTCACGAAGCAGTTGCGCAAGTAGTTACGAACATGTACATCTTTCCTCAATCTTTGACGGCTTTGGTTACATTTATTAAACAGTTTACAAACATGAAAACGTTCGCAAGCAAGCTGTTTTTTTGTTATAAACAGTCTACTGGGCTTCAGAGCTCATTAACTATTTATACTGTAAACAAATCAGCCAAAGATATGACAAAAGATGTACAGGTTCGTTAAGTGCTTGCGTAACTGCTTCGGTGAATTGGCCCCAGCGTTTTGACAGTCGAGAGGCAGGACCAAAAGCCCAAAGCTCAACCGCCCGCAAGCACAACAAAGTAAGTACAACTTGGTGAGTACACAACACATCACTGACAGTACTACAACATTCGCACTGACAGTACTCAACACTACAGCTGCATACTTAACACAACATTGACAGTACTCAGCACTACGCTGACAGTACTCAAATACAACACTGAGAAGTACTCAACACAACACTGCCCGTACTCAACCATACACTGACAAGTACCTC
>WNGS01006708.1:10734-24131 GCA_020271785.1 Procambarus virginalis
TAGCGGTTGCAATCCAATCAAATCAGTAGCCTTTCAATGACATCAATAACTAATGGGTTCACTGGCAACTCCAGCACCCTTCCTCAAATTAATCTTTACGTTAACACTTCGCTTGCAGGTGTAGACTGCACTGGCGCGTAGAACAGTTAGGAGGTTACTGGAGACGTGTTTCAGAACCCACTGTGTCATTTGTTGTAATTGTGATTATAGATCTGTTAGTTCTTGTTTGCTTGTTGATTCCTCTGTGGGCACGCTTATGTTCGAGTTAGTTCATTATGCAGTCCGAGGGCTGGTGTCTAGCTGTCATTTTTAGTGCCACAGAAGGATTTCGAGTAACGTCATTGACATTCTCTTGTTTTGCTGTAGTAGTTAGTACTTTATTGAATAAACTAAGTTGTTATTAACACTGTCTTTTCGTTACACCCCCACACATTATTATTGTTATGCAAATGTTCTTCACACTCGACTATTGGAGACTTATTTCTGAGCTTTGGATCAAATATACGGCACTACACAACAATAAATTATTGTTGTGAGAGCCCGGACCTACTCGTTAGATTCGCTTCGGCGAATGGCGAAGGTCGACGACCTAGTGGAGGGGATTTCAATTTCATTGGGGTCTCGGCGTTTGCTCGCGCCTAGTCAATTGTTCGTACAGGGTCCCAAAGTGAGGAATGAGCTGCTTACTACACTGGTGTGTTAGCTAAGCAAGTCCTTCCTCAGGCGACCTAGTTGAATATCACGACAGGAATAATGGTTAAAGAATAAAGAAAATTCTTAGAAATTTTCCGAGCTCAATTCCTTATACCAATTGCATTTATTCCACTTACTTATGTAAGACACTAACAAACTCTCACAGTGGACACACCGCCATAGTGACAGTATGGGCAGCGTCACTCATCCTGTGGAGTGGACACACCGCCATAGTGACAGTATTGGGCAGCGCCACTCATCCTGTGAGTGGACACACCGCCATAGTGACAGTATTGGGCAGCGTCACTCATCCTGTGAGTGGACACACCGCCATACCAACATGTACATAGAGAAGCAACATTTGTCTACAGGTGTGTGGGCGAAGGCTTGACAGGTGTGTGGGCGAAGGCTTGACAGGTGTGCCGCGGGAGTCTGGGGACAGGGCGAGAAGTAGTGACGAAACATTTAAGAATATTATCGTGGAGGTAAATTGTTGAACTGTATTTTGTTCATAAGAAAGACTACCACCAGGTGTCAGCACTGAGCGACAGTCAGCTGGTCTTGTTGTTGTTGTTGGGACTACTATTTTTTGTCTACTAGGTTTGTGTTATATATATATATATATATATATATATATATATATATATATTATATATTATATATATATATATATAATTTTATTTATTTATATACAAGATGGTACATTGGGTTTGTGAGAGTACATAGCATGATGTGTTTACATCTTGTAAAGCCACTAGTACACGCAGCGTTTCGGTTTAAAGTTTGTGAACTTTTGAACACACTTCTCGTGGTGTTAATGAGGAAGCCTCTCGTTAAAACCTGATGGCTCGCCTCACCTCCCCCAGCGCGGTGTTCAGTGTGGCGGGGTTGACACACAGGGTGACGCTCTCTGGTAAATAAGGAGTTGAAGGCAACTAGATTCACAATTGTTAATGGAAATATGACAAGAAAGACGTTGCTGAAACGCGCCATTGCACGGCAATAAGAATATTGCAGTGTCTTGAGACAATTGAGGTCCGTACCGGCGCATCTAGGAGAGGACATCGGGCTGGCGAAGGGGTAATCTTACCACTCCGTACAAATAGGACGAGAATAGGATAGGGATAGGGGGATAGGACAACTGTTTTGTCCTACCCTAGTAACGTACCCGCTCGAGCAACCTCCTCCTTACCAATCGAGGCCCGATCACTAGAATGCGTCAACATTACGGTGCTGTAATACGTCCAATGCGTCACTTTTTTAACGGATTGGTTCATTCGGTCACAAAAGTGGGAGGCGTGGAGAGTTGGGGGGTTAAGACCCCCACCACCACCCCCTACCCCGGGCCCTCATTGTACGCACCCTCATTGTACGCACCCCTCATTGTATGTACCCCTCATTGTACGCACCCCTTATTGTACGCACCCCTCATTGTATGTACCCTTCATTGTACGCACCCCTCATTGTACGCACCCCTCATTGTATGTACCCCTCATTGTACGCACCCCTTATTGTACGCACCCCTCATTGTATGTACCCTTCATTGTACGCACCCCTCATTGTACACACCCCTCATTGTACACACCCCTCATTGTACGCACCCCTCATTGTACACACCCCTCATTGTACACACCCCTCATTGTACGCACCCCTCATTGTACACACCCCTCATTGTACGCACCCCTCATTGTACGCACCCCTCATTGTACACACCCCTCATTGTATGCACCCCTCATTATATTCAGGCGGTAAATAAGTAGCTACTGATTATGTTCGCCACAGATTACATGCACTCCTGATAATTTACACCTCCTGATTACCCACCCCTCATGCCTTCCCCACTCCACTATATACACTAGGGGGAGTGTAGCCGCCATTTTGTTCACGAAACTGGCGGCCATATTGGGTACCTTAAAATACTTGCGTAGCTGATTCTTGAATCTGGCCCCACGTTCGTAAATACTTGCGTAGCTGATTCTTGAATCTGGCCCCAGGTTCGTAAATACTTGCGTAGCTGATTCTTGAATCTGGCCCCAGGTTCGTAATACTTGCGTAACTGATTCGTGAATCTGGCCCCACGTTCGTAAATACTTGCGTAACTTCTTCGTGAATCTGGCCCTAGGTTCGTAAGTACTTGCGTAACTGATTCGTGAATCTGGCCCCAGGTTCGTAAATACTTGCGTAACTTCTTCGTGAATCTGGCCCCAGGTTCGTAAGTACTTGCGTAACTTCTTCGTGAATCTGGCCCCAGGTTCGTAAATACTTGCGTAACTGATTCGTGAATCTGGCCTCTGGACGTGACCTGCTTGGGTTCTTCTAGGCTTATTTTACCAAGGTTATTATATAGTGCCTAGCGATTTTACATATTTCGTATATACAAAGATCTATTGTACATTCAAAAACCTATTTTCGTATATACAAAGTCCTGTTTTCGTATATTCAAAACATTGGATGTTTGCAGGGATGTGGCGGGTATACATGGTCTGTGGTCCACAGGGGCGTGAGTACCCTGGTGAGTACCCTGGTACTCACCTTGGTACTCACCTACCCGTCGCTACACCATCATTCACAAAGACCTGAAAGTTGTAGCATTAAACATTATGATAGATATCGCGAGGAGACATTCACATATGGGACTAATAGAACAAGAACCCGGCAATGTGATGTTATAGTGGCCAGAATACGCCTGGGATATAGACGTATCTGGCAGCTTTCTCAAACCCCAAATGTCGAGTACACAATGTGTCAACTTTGTGAAAGAGAAAACATGTACTCTCTTGAACATTATATTGTAGAATGTCCCATACTGGCTGACTTTCGCCCTCCTGGGCTAAGGTATGCTGAACTGTGTAATTACTATATGAGTACTGGAACACTTGATGATATATTGGACTTGTACCCAAGATTGACCATGTAATGTATTAATTATACAATGTATGTATGTGATGTAACTATATACCTGAGCTTGTGTAAGCACCTTATTCACCTTCAGTGATTAAGTGCTTAATTGCACACTAGTTTCTCTATCAGCTATCTCACCCTGTCAGAGTAGGAGAGCCATAAATGTATGTGTATGTATATATGTGTATGTATGTATATGTGTATGTATGTATAGGTATATGTGTGCGTATATATATGTATATATATATATGTATGTATAGGTATATGTGTGCGTATATATATGTATATATGTGTATAAAGTATATGTGGAAGCTGATCAGAATTGCATTTCACCTTTGCAAATGCACATTAATGACACTGTAAAAGACACATCGAACACTTTATGTAGGGCAGACGTAAATCTGTGTATCTATGTACTTACGTATGTAGGTTAGCTTAGCATTTTAAAAGCATTACACAATCACCTCCTGTGGTTGATTGTTCAATAAATCCCTGAACTCTTATGTTGAACACATCTCTAACCCTGTCCATGGAGGACAGAAGAAAATGTATATATGCTCGTTAGCATTGTAAATGTCTGGCCACGTCTGTGGCAGAAAATAATAATAATAATGAAACTACACCCACTCTTCACTACACCATCCGTCACTGTACACCATCCGTCACTATACACCATCGGTCACTACACCATCCGTCACTATACACCATCCGTCACAGTAAGAGGGGTATTTCGGATGCCATGAAGCGTACTGTATTAGACTTGATGGTTGAGCCATTGTATTTGTTTTGTTTCATAGTTTGCGTTGCGTTTTATTTGTTGTATGAATTGTATGGGGCTGTATTTGTTTCATCGTTTGTGTTGTGTGCTATTGTATGTGTTTATTTGTTTTATAGTTTAGGTTGCGTATTTGTTTTATAGTTTGTGTGATTTTGTATTTGTTTTACAGTGTGTGGTGGGCTGTATTTGTTTTACAGCATATGGGGGGCTGTATTTGTTTTACAGTGTGTGGTGGGCTGTATTTGTTTACAGCATATGGGGGGCTGTATTTGTTTTACAGCATATGGGGGGCTGTATTTGTTTTACAGTGTGTGGGGGGCTGTATTTGTTTTACAGCATATGGGGGGCTGTATTTGTTTTACAGCATATGGGGGGCTGTATTTGTTTTACAGTGTGTGGGGGGCTGTATTTTTTTACAGTGTGTGGGGGGCTGTATTTGTTTTACAGCATGTGGGGGGCTGTATTTGTTATACAGCATGTGGGGAGCTGTATTTGTTATACAGCATGTGGGGGCTGTATTTGTTATACAGCATGTGGGGGGCTGTATTTGTTTTACAGCATGTGGGGGGCTGTATTTGTTATACAGCATGTGGGGAGCTGTATTTGTTTTACAGCATGTGGTGGGCTGTATTTGTTTTACAATTTGGTGGGGGTTGTATTTATTTATTATTTATAATTTTGTGTGATAATGTATTTACCTCCTGGTGTATAACTGAGTTATGTGCTTCCAAGCCATGCCTGGGGGGAGTTGTATATATGTATATGTGTATATATGTATATGTGTGCATATGTGTATATATGTGTATATATGTATATGTGTGCATATGTATATGTGTGTGTATGTATATGTGTGCGTATGTGTATATATGTATATGTGTGCGTATGTATATGTATATTTGTGTATAAAGTATATGCTGGATTGACCTGTGGTGATGGTTCCATCAGGCTGTTGCTTGAAGCAGCCCGTTGGTCCGGGGGGAACTTCTTGAAGGGGCGTGTCTAATATTCTCTTGAGCACGGCAAGCACTTGAGCACTTCAATACCGGCAATATATTTCTTATCCAACTGGAGATTTGGTTCATAATTTGCCAGTGCTTTGTTGCCTCTCGTGTATAGTGGAGGTATCTCTGCTGATTGAAGTGCTTGTGGTGTTCTGTCCAAGGCTGTTTCCATATTTCACCGAGAGCTCGGGCTACTGGTACTTTATACTACTGGTACTTTACTGTTAAATATGGAGTTTCAGGAATCGGGATCCGAGGCAGAGTGCATGGGCATGTTGTCAATATATTTGTTCTAAGTCCGCTGGGCTGGTGTTAATATCAATTGAGATGTCACAGTTTTGGTGCATTAAGAAGTATTAAGAAGCTGTCTGGATCTTTCATGTTGTAAATATAGGAAGTACTCCTCCAGTACTGGTGGAGGTTCTTGATATTAACATTGAACGTGAAAGCCATTTTGGATTTCTTTCAGTTGATTGTATATGTTTCTGTTCCAATTGCATATTCAGTTTGGTATGATCGATTCTTCAATCTTCAATATTTCTTCAATCTCCCTGTTGAAATGACCTTACATTTGTTATGATAGTCGTGTCTGCTCGAGCAGTTCTTCTACTTCTTATGTAGAGCCATCGGCATTCCTTTCTAAGTTGGTCCTGGTGTTTGATCTTCCACAACGACACGTTTCAAGCAGAGTTCCTCACACTTCTGCCGTCAATTGTTTTATTCCTTGTGTGTTGGTTCTTAAACCGTTTCCATTGTATGTTTGCAAGGTTGCAAGATCTATTTTTTCTCCAGTCAATGCTCATGCTATTAACATTTATGTATTAAGTAGATCTTCTTGTTTGTTAATCCCATTGGATATATTGAGAGTATTGATGCTAATCTCAACTTCAATGAGTTTGTGATCTGAGAATGTAATATCTTAAATGTTGTTTAAAATGTTGTTTAAAATTCGCTACTCGGACCAAAAGTTCCAAGTAGCACGGGCTATGGTGAGCCCGTAAAAAAAAAAAATCTGAGATTGTAACGGCCCCTGATTATTTCTTCTTTGCTTGCGGGAACTACATCAATGGAATTTTCGTTCCCAGTTGACTAGTTTTCTTTCCTAATTTTTATCTGCTGGTTGAATGGAAATTTGGTCACAGAATGTAAGTAGTTGTCTGACCTGTGATTGGTTAGTTTCAGGGTGATTATGTGTTATATTGTTATAACTTTGTGTTATAACTTCGTGGTATAGTGTTATAACTTCGTGGTATAGTGTTATAACTTCGTGGTATAGTGTTATAACTTCGTGGTATAGTGTTATAACTTCGTGGTATAGTGTTATAACTTCGTGGTATAGTGTTATAACTTCGTGGTATAGTGTTATAACTTCGTGTTATAGTGTTATAACTTCGTGGTATAGTGTTATAACTTCGTGGTATAGTGTTATAACTTCGTGGTATAGTGTTATAACTTCGTGGTATAGTGTTATAACTTCGTGGTATAGTGTTATAACTTCGTGGTATAGTGTTATAACTTCGTGGTATAGTGTTATAACTTCGTGGTATAGTGTTATAACTTCGTGGTATAGTGTTATAACTTCGTGGTATAGTGTTATAACTTCGTGGTATAGTGTTATTGTTTGTTAGTCGCAGTCTTAAACTGGGTAGACTGTTATAACACTAACCAAGAAAGTCGCCAAGTCACCAAGAAAGACATATTAGGCACCGTGTTGTCTAGATCATCGAACCAATTCTCAGTTGTGTTGATCTGTACGGTGAATGACTCAACTGTTGCTTCTAGCGGTGTGTGTACATTAGAGTAGGAACGAGGCTTGATCCCAGTTCCATCCGTCACCTCACTGGCAGAGTTTCAGAACCCTGCTTCCGAAAGTTCCTCTTTAATATACAGATCTGTTCCTCCATTTGACCTATTTATATGTGTACTATATCGTATGTATGTATACTATAATGTGGGAGCCGGGGCTCGCTACTTATACACTCTGTATAAGTGGTAAGTAGTACTCGACTTATACACTTATGCTTTCATATAGGTTTGTGAGACGCCTCCATATATTGAATTGAATTCAATTAGAAAGGCATTTATGAACCACTGAATATAGCATTATTTCTCGATTTTGATTGATGGTATTTGTTTATATAGGTTATGAGAGCTGTTTTGTTTCATGGATTGTGTGGGGCTGTATTTGTTCATGGATTGTGTGGGGCTGTATTTGTTCATGGATTGTGTGGGGCTGTATTTGTTTCATGGATTGTGTGAGCTGCAGTATTTGTTTATTTGTTTGATAGTTTGTCTCTCTTATAATGTCACCAGTTATTATAGGACGGTAATAACTGGACCATTATAGGTATAATCTGTATATTCCCTCTCGATTATATATTTATATTGAGACATATTGAGTAGTACAGGAACTGTAGTGTATAGGAATCACCCTGTATGGTACAGGAACTGTAGTCTACAGGAGTCACCCTGTATGGTACAGGAACAACTGTAGGCTACAGGAGTCACCCTGTATGGTACAGGAACTGTAGGCTACAGGAGTCACCCTGCATGGTACAGGAACTGTAGGCTACAGGAGTCACCCTGTATGGTACAGGAACTGTAGGCTACAGGAGTCACCCTGTATGGTACAGGAACTGTAGGCTACAGGAGCCACCCTGTATGGTACAGGCACTGTAGGCTACAGGAGTCACCCTGTATGGTACAGGAACTGTAGGCTACAGGAGTCACCCTGTATGGTACAGGAACTGTAGGCTACAGGAGTCACCCTGTATGGTACAGGAACTGTAGGCTACAGGAGTCACCCTGTATAGTACAGGAACTGTAGGCTACAGGAGTCACCCTGTATAGTACAGGAACTGTAGGCTACAGGAGTCACCCTGTATGGTACAGGAACTGTAGGCTACAGGAGTCACCCTTTATGGTACAGGAACTGTAGGCTACAGGAGTCACCCTGTATAGTACAGGAACTGTAGTCAACAGGAGTCACCCTGTATGGTACAGGAACTGTAGGCTACAGGAGTCACCCTGTATAGTACAGGAACTGTAGTCAACAGGAGTCACCCTGTATAGTACAGGAACTGTAGGCTACAGGAGTCACCCTGTATGGTACAGGAACTGTAGTCTACAGGAGTCACCCTGTATGGTACAGGATCTGTAGGCTACAGGAGTCACCCTGTATGGTACAGGAACTGAAGTCTACAGGAGTCACCCTGTATGGTACAGGAACTGTAGGCTACAGGAGTCACCCTGTATGGTACAGGATATGTAGGCTACAGGAGTCACCCTGTATGGTACAGGAACTGAAGTCTACAGGAGTCACCCTGTATGGTACAGGAACTGTAGGCTACAGGAGTCACCCTGTATGGTACAGGAACTGTAGGCTACAGGAGTCACCCTGTATGGTACAGGATCTGTAGGCTACAGGAGTCACCCTGTATAGTACAGGAACTGTAGGCTACAGGAGTCACCCTGTATAGTACAGGAACTGTAGTCTACAGGAGTCACCCTGTATGGTACAGGATCTGTAGTCTACAGGAGTCACCCTGTATGGTACAGGAACTGTAGTCTAGATGGTCCAGGGTGTATAATCAAGGCACCAGCCGTATATAAGAGCCTCTGCCTCCCCGAACCTGTAATGACTACCGCCAGAATTTCGAAGGAAAAAAGAAAAGCTGCAAAAAAAATCTGAAAAGAGAGAGAGAGAGAGAGAAAGAGAGTAAAAAGGAAAAAGTCAATATTGCTCCTACGCCAGACACCTCGTTATCCCTAACAAGGTGCCAGGGGCCGGGGGAAAACGTCTCGTCCGGCAGAATGGATTACGTTCACAATTCCCTGGCGCAAAGAGTTATGTCAGGCATTTGAGTGCTTCTGCTCGTTTGGTGTGGTTATGGCGTCTCCCTCCTCCGCCTTACTCAACTCTCTGTTTACATTTTACCATTTCTTACGAGGGATTTAAATGTTTTTCAAATTTACACGATGGCGGCCGGCAGCGGGTCGTTCAGGGCTGTAAGCGATGCCACCATCTTGGAGAGCTTTCAGCCTATAAATTACCCTTTTCTTTCCAGCGAATATTTTTTCCCTCCCGACTATTTTAGACTTTGTTTTCCTAACACAATTTGTGTCAGTCTGGAATTGGCTATGTTGCGTTGGTTGTTAAGTGTTGCAAGGGTTTTACGCCTCGCCTCAACACCACGCCTTGCTCTTGCATTGAAATATCAACTAACTTAAAGGTCTTCAACTTTCCACAATTCTAACTGCTCCTGCAAAAAGATATCATGAAAAAGATATCATGACTCGTTATAGGAATAACTGGCGTCAAGCTACCCGTTAGTGGTGCTGAGGTAATGGCGCATTAACCTGAAGGGCAGTCATGGATGCGAAGCCCTGAACTTCTTTATGCTGTGCTCAGCCGTAATTCGAATCTTCATCAACACCTCCAATGAGATTATTTACCCCTCACTTGAGTTTGGTGTCAGGAATGACCCCAGATGGGGTCAATCCTGGGAATATGACCTCTGGGAAAAAGATGCGAAGACCTGTAGAATTGTGGAGAGTTGAACAGCCTTAGCTTAGCTGAGCCCATCCATCAAAGATGAGCTTGAGAATCACAAGTGATTCAAGTAGATTGAATCTGCTTGATACCTGGTTGATGGGGTTCTGGGAGTTCTTCTACTCCACAAGCCCGGCCCGAGGCCAGGCTCGACTTGTGAGAGTTTGGTCCACCAGGCTGTTGATTAGAAGTTTACTTATTCACTGTTGAACGCAAGGGAACACATAATTTCAACTGAAAAGGGCATTGGTGTGTACTCGCCTAGTTGTGCTTGCGGGGGTTGAGCTCTGGCTCTTTGGTCCCGCCTCTCAACCGTCAATCAACAGGTGTACAGGGTCCTGAGCCTGAGTGTGTGTGTGTGTGTGTGTGTGTGTGTGTGTGTGGTGTGTGTGTGTGTGTGGTGGTGTGTGTAGTGTGTGTGTGTGTGTGTGTGTGGTGTGTGTGTGTGTGTGTGTGTGTGTGTGTGTGTGTGTGTGTGTGTTGTGTGTGTGTGTGTGTGTGTGTGTGTGGTGTGTGTGTGTGTGTGTAGTGTGTGTGTGTGTGTGTGTGTGTGTGTGTGTGTGTGTGTGTGTGTGTGTGTGTGTGTGTGTGTGGTGTGTGGTGTGTGAGTGTCGTGAGGACACAGTCGGTGCTAAGTGTGGTCAAGGGTTACCAGGCGAGGCGGAGGGTCTTCCTATAGCAACAGTGATATCACATATAGCATCAGTGATACCACATATAACAAGTGATATCCCATATAATAACAAAAACATCTCATATAACAAGTGATACCACACATAATAACAGCGATATCACATATAAAAACAAGTGATATCACATATAACAACAAGTGATATCACATATAACAACCGTGTTATGAGGCAAAACAGTACTTCCAGATAACACTACTTATACTTCTATAAGTGTTGTCTGGAAGATAACACTTCCAGATAATTGATATCATCAATGAATACAACAAAATAATCAATAATAATCAATTCAATCTTAAATTTGGTAAAGATACAGCTGCATAATATAGAACATTACTATGTACTACTGTGTACTACTGTGTACACCCGACACTACTGTGGGTCGTATAGTGACACTACTACCGTGAACCAGCCCTCACCATCGTAATATATCACTATACTAATATTTGGCATCACATGAACACTAATACTTACTAATTGATGATGATGATAATTATAATGAACTGACTACAATGCTGCAGTGCTTGAATGAAGGTGAAGGAAACACTCAGTGTATGTGTTAAGTGTATATGTGTTAAGTGTATATGTGTGTAAGTGTATATGTGTGTAAGTGTGTATATATATATGTGTAAGTGTATTGAAATCCAAATATTGGGATGTAACCTCCATCCTTTCTCACTGTTCAGAATACAATGTTCGCATTGAATTCAGTGCAATGTTCACATTGTATTCAGTACAATGTTCACATTGTATTCAGTACAATGTTCACATTGTATTCAGTACAATGTTCACATTGTATTCAGTTCAATGTGAACATTGTATTCAATACAATGTTCACATTGTATTCAGTACAATGTTCACATTGTATTCAGCACAATGTTCACATTGTATTCAGTACAATGTTCACATTGTATTCAGTTCAATGTGAACATTGTATTCAATACAATGTTCACATTGTATTCAGTACAATGTTCACATTGTATTCAGTACAATGTTCACATTGTATTCAGCACAATGTTCACATTGTATTCAGTACAATGTTCACATTGTATTCAGTACAATGTATGCAGTATACAGTACATGATAATAATAATAATAATAATAATAATAATATAGATGTACAATGACATTCTGCTTTAATTTCAGTACAAATTTCAGTTTGTGTTGGAATCACTTTATAAAGTGTCTCTTTGCAGCCAATTTTGGGAGAATTCATCCTCACGCAAAATATGTTTGGTGATTTTCACCAGATTTTTCAACCAATTTTGTTAATTTTGTCACGTTTCACGTGCTAGTTTCAGGTGCCAATTTCAGGAAACCAGTTTAAAGAGGCGGTTGCCACCTCCCTCAGCACTATAGTGCCTAATTTTTAATTATTTTCAAAATCAGATTTCACATCCCAATTTCATGTAAAACTTTCAATCCAGTTATACTAGTCAATTTTAATCATTTCCAATTATATCATTCAATCTATTTAGATTCCACTCTTGCCAGCAGTTTAATTTTCAATTTATTCATTGTTACCAGTAAGCTGAAAGAAAAAATATCACCTCATTTTCGCTACCCAATTATATTGTCAAATTGTACTGCTTAATTTACGCCTTAGTTTCTCCTTCATACACTAATCACTAAATATTCCTATACCATTTTTCATACCATTTTTCCACAGGCAATCCAATTTAAAACCAATATTCCTAGCCAGTTTGCACGTTCCAATTTCAACAGCCCATTTTGACCGCGAAGTTACTGGAAAGTTTAGCTTTTTTTCTCGTGCAGTTTTTAGGTAATTTTTTCCTGCGGGTGCGTGAGAATAAAGACGAGAGGGAGTAAAAGTTTATATGTTTGTCTTGGGAGACCGCCTGCCATCTTGGCTTGTAAACTGTTAGATGTCTAAGGAAACTTGGAAACAAATAAGGAAATGGATACGTGAGTAAAGTGATGGAATGAGTTTATCTTGAGATGATTTCGGGGCTTTAGTGTCCCCGCGGCCCGGTCCTCGACCAGGCCTCCACCCCCAGGAAGCAGCCCGTGACAGCTGACTAACACCCAGTACCTATTTTACTGCTAGGTAACAGGGGCATAGGGTGAAAGAAACTCCTGCCCATTGTTTCTCGCCGGCGCCTAGGATCGAACCCAGGACCACAGGATCACAAGTCCAGCGTGCTGTCCGCTTGGCCGACCGGCTCCCTAGTGAGTGAGTAAGAGTGAGTAATGAGTGGAGTGGATAGTTGAGTAAGAGTCCTGGCCGGCCACCAGGGGGGGCTCAGATGAGGGGGGAGGGGGGGTGTTGATCCTAGGATCAATCTCAAGATCAATCCAAATTACCTTTAAGGTAAACCCCTCAAAAGTAAATCGAAGAATGGCTCAGCTGGAAGAAGGTAAACTTTGTAACTCAAGGCAACAGGGATATACAAAGTGAAGCAACTCATTCTGACAAAACTTGAGCAACTTTTAAGTCCAGGTAACTAAAACTTGCAAAAAAAAATTAGTGGAATATTGTGTCGTCTTTGGTGGTCAAAAAAACATTTTATACGGTGTCTTACGAATTGCTAAATAGTCTTCTAGGCTTTTAGCCTTGTTTTGACAATTACTTTGTCCCTCGTGAAGGGTCGGTGGTGGAGGTGGTGAGACAAGGTGTTACCTTGAGGTGCTTCCGGGGCTTAGCGTCCCCGCGGCCCGGTCGTCGACCAGGCCTCCTAGTTTGCTGAACTGGTCAACCCAGGCAGTTGGACGGGACGGGTCAACCAGGCTGTTTGGACGGGACTGGTCAACCAGGTAGTTGG
>WNGS01006708.1:47148-52148 GCA_020271785.1 Procambarus virginalis
TCCAGTCGTTGTTATTTTACTGTGTTAGATTTGGGACCTGGCCTCCAGTATTTTCCACGTGTATATTATTTGGTATCTCTCTCGTCTCCTTCTAGAGAGTACATTTGGAGAGCTTTGAGACGATCCCAATAATTTAGGTGTTTTATCTCGTCTATGCGTGCCGTATATGTTCTCTGTATTCCCTCTATTTCAGCAATCTCTCCTGCTCTGAAGGGGGAAGTGAGTACTGAGCAGTATTCGAGACGGGACAACACAAGTGACTTGAAGAGTACAACCATTGTGATGGGATCCCTGGATTTGAAAGTTCTCGTAATCCATCCGATCATTTTTCTGGCTGATGCGATATTTGCTTGGTTATGCTCCCTAAACGTTAGATCGTCGGACATCATTATTCCCAAATCCTTGACATGCTGTTTTTCTACTATGGGAAGATTTGATTGTGTTTTGTACCCTGTATTATGTTTCAGATCCTCATTTTTGCCGTACCTGAGTACCTGAAATTTATCACTGTTAAACATCATATATTTTCTGCTGCCCAATCGAAAACTTTGTTGACATCTGTTTGTAGTTTTTCAATGTCTTCAGCAGAGGTAATTTTCATGCTGATTTTTGTGTCATCTGCGAAGGATGACACACAAGCTGTGACGTGTATTTTGTCTATATCAGATATGAGAATAAGGAACAGTAGCGGTGCAAGGACTGTACCTTGAGGTACAGAGCTTTTAACATCGCTTGGACTCGATTTTATCTGATTGACTGTTACTCTTTGTGTTCTGTTCGACAGGAAATTGAGTATCCAGCGTCCTACTTTTCCAGTTATTCCCATTGACCTCATTTTGTGAGCTATCACCCCATGGTCACATTTGTCGAAAGCCTTTGCAAAGTCTGTGTATACAACATCTGCATTTTGCTTTTCTTCTAGGGCTTCTGTGATTTTGTCATAGTGGTTGAGTAACTGTGACAGACAGGATCTTCCCGCTCTAAATCCATGTTGTCCTGGATTGTGCAATTCATTGTTTTCCATAAAACTAGAAATTGATTCCTAATCACTCTTTCAAACACTTTATTATGTGTGATGTTAGTGCAACTGGCCTATAATTTTTTGCCAAGGCTTTACTCCCCCCCTTGTGCAACGGAGCTATATCTGCAGATTTAAGTGCTGCTGGTATCTCCCCTGTATCCAGGCTCTTTCTCCATATTACGCTGAGTGCTCTCGCTACTGGTACTTTACATTTCTTTATGAATATTGAATTCCATGAGTCAGGCCCAGGGGCTGAGTGCATGTGCATATTGTCAATTTCTCTTTCAAAGTCTTCCGAGTTTGTGGTAATATCCGTTATATTATCTGCAGCTTGAATGTCATTCATAAAGAAGCTGTCTGGGTCATCAACTTTCATGTTGTTAATTGGTGTGCTAAACATAGCCTCATACTGGCTTCTTAGAATTTCACTAATCTCTTTGTTGTCCTCTGTGTACGTACCTTCATTTGTAATTAACGGTCCAATACTGGTCGAGGTTTTGGATTTTGATTTAGCGTATGTGAAAAAATATTTCGGATTTTTCCTTATCTCTTGTATAGCTCTCTGTTCCAATTCCATTTCCTCAGACTCATATGATCGCTTCAACGTTTGTTCGATTTCTTCGATCTCCCTGCTTAGGCTTATTTTCCTTGCTTGTGATAGTTGTGTCTGCCGAAGCAGACACGAGATGGGTTGAGACACAATGGGTTCGAGATCGACCTCCAGTACAGTTTCTAAATAGATATAGCCGTTCTTAATATGTTTATCCGGTATTTTCCCGGTTATCCTTTAAGGGTCCTTGTTGGTCGTCTTAATCAATTTACACGGTATATAACGTTCCTGGTCTTCACTAAGAAGGATGTTAGACGAGTTGGAATTGGCATCTATTCCCTCATCATGGAGGGAACCGGTCGGCCGAGCGGACAGCACGCGGGACTTGTGATCCTGTGGTCCCGGGTTCGATCCCTGGCGCCGGCGAGAAACAATGGTCAGTTTCTTTCACCCTGAATGCCCCTGTTACCTAGCAGTAAAAAGGCACCTGGGAGTTAGTCAGCTGTCACGGGCTGCTTCCTGGTGTGTGTGTGTGTTGTGTGGGTGAAAAAAAGTCGTTAGTAAACAGTTGATTGACAGTTGAGAGGCGGGCCGAAAGAGCAAAGCTCAACCCCCGCAAGCACAAATAGGTGAGTACACACACACACACACACACACACACACACACACACACACACACACACACTCACACACTGTAACAACCTCAGAGAGAGAGGGAAAAAAATAGACTTTCCATTCACAAAAAAATCTTTACCTTCAAACAGCGAAACTCTCGCTAATAGACACACAAAGAAGAGGAAAAAAAAAGAACTTTAAAAAAATCAGAGTGAAGGAAAAAATGGGAACCTGAACTGAATGCGAAGTTTTAGAAAGAGTCTAATTGATCAGAGTCATCACCGAGACCTGCTCCCCCCCCCACCAAGACTCTATATTCTGCTTGTCCATCAGCTCTACTGTCTCTGTAGCCTTCTCTATCACTTCCTCTAGCCTCTATAGAGGCTGCACCGCCCGCAGCTCTAACTTAGAGAGAGTATAGTGGTACTTATACGACCAGCAGTGCCATCGGTACGATGTCTGTGTACCAAACTGTCTCTGCTCCGTCACTTGAAGCACTTGTGGTCTCTGCTCCGTCACTTAAGACACTTATGGTCTCTGCTCCGTCACTTGAGACACTTGTGGCCTCTACTCCGTCACTTGAGACACTTATGGCCTCTACTCCGTCACTTGAGACACTTATGGCCTCTACTCCGTCACTTAAGACACTTGTCAACTTATCTCCGCTCATCTGAAGCGTGTTCGTAGAGCCGCATATATGACTTGATATGATTTCATCTCCTTTGATCTTCCTGAGCTTGGTTTATGAATTTGCACTGGTGTAGGACAGCATGTTCATCCACAATACATGCTGTGCCATCTGCATTTGTGTACAGCCTCGTACGCTGTCATTACGACGGGGGGGGGGGCGACGATGTATGTGTGAGTGATGGCTTGTGTCAACATGGGCCGGGTGTGAGGGCCTGCAGGGAGTGTCACGGTTTATTCATTGTTGCCCGTTATTAGTCTTGATCAGTTGCAGGGGTATGTTGCCTGTATGTTGTAGTTCAGGTGTGAGTGATGGATGCTTTATAAGGTGGTTATAGTGACTCAGGATTACTCTCTCGTGTGTTTGTATGTCATCTTGGGGCTCTTCTAGTGTTTAACGTCTCTGTCTCATCTTGAGACGTGGCTCCATCTCTGTCTCATCTTGAGACGTGGCTCCATCTCTGTCTCATCTTGAGACGTGGCTCCATCTCTGTCTCATCTTGAGACGTGGTTCCATCTGTCTCATCTTCACACGTGGCTCCATCTCTGTCTCATCTTCACACGTGGCTCCATCTCTGTCTCATCTTGAGACGTGGTTCCATCTCTGTCTCATCTTGAGGCGTGGTTCCATCTCTGTTTCATCTTCACACGTGGCTCCATCTCTGTTTCATCTTCAGACGTGGCTCCATCTCTGTCTTATCTTCAGACGTGGCTCCATCTCTGTCTCATCTTGAGACGTGGCTCCATCTCTGTCTCATCTTGAGACGTGGTTCCATCTCTGTCTCATCTTGAGACGTGGTTCCATCTCTGTTTCATCTTCACACGTGGTTCCATCTCTGTTTCATCTTCACACGTGGTTCCATCTCTGTTTCATCTTCACACGTGGTTCCATCTCTGTTTCATCTTCACACGTGGCTCCATCTCTGTTTCATCTTCAGACGTGGCTCCATCTCTGTCTTATCTTCAGACGTGGCTCCATCTCTGTCTCATCTTGAGACGTGGCTCCATCTCTGTCTCATCTCCAGACGTGGCTCCATCTCTGTCTCATCTCCAGACGTGTCTCCATCTAGGTAGACCTGATATGTACGTACATCGTTAAAGAGCCGTTCTCTCTCTCTCTCTTGTGTTATCTTGAACTGGACGGTAGAGCGACGGGTCTCGCTTCTTGCAGGTCGGTGCTCAATCCCCCGATTGTCCATGTGGTTGGGCACCATTCCTTCCCTCAGTCCTGTCTTAAATCTGTATACTTATATCCCTCCTAAGGGCTCTATAGTTGTGCTTTCCCCTCATAATTACCTTACCTCTGTTGTGTTATCTGACTAGCCATAGTGTGTTATCTCACGGACCATACTGTGTTATCTCCCTGACTATACTGTTATCTCACTGACCATACTGTGTTATCTCACGGACCATACTGTGTTATCTCACGGACCATACTGTGTTATCTCACGGACCATACTGTGTTATCTCACGGACTATACTGTTATCTCACTGACCATACTGTGTTATCTGACTAGCCATAGTGTGTTATCTCACGGACCATACTGTGTTGTCTCACGGACCATACTGTGTTGTCTCACGGACCATACTGTGTTGTCTCACGGACCATACTGTGTTATCTCACGGACCATACTGTGTTATCTCACGGACTATACTGTTATCTCACTGACCATACTGTGTTATCTCACGGACCATACTGTGTTATCTCACGGACCATACTGTGTTATCTCACGGACCATACTGTGTTGTCTCACGGACTATACTGTGTTATCTCACGGACCATACTGTGTTATCTCACGGACCATACTGTGTTGTCTCACGGACTATACTGTGTTATCTCACGGACCATACTGTGTTATCTCACGGACCATACTGTGTTGTCTCACGGACCATACTGTGTTATCTCACGGACCATACTGTGTTATCTCACGGACCATACTGTGTTATCTCCCTGACTATACTGTTATCTCACTGACCATACTGTGTTATCTCACGGACCATACTGTGTTATCTCACGGACCATACTGTGTTATCTCACGGACCATACTGTGTTATCTCACGGACCATACTGTGTTATCTCACGGACCATACTGTGTTGTCTCACGGACCATACTGTGTTATCTCACG
>WNGS01006708.1:57148-67148 GCA_020271785.1 Procambarus virginalis
CATCAGTGTATGGACTGCCAGATACGTCAGTGTATGGACAGCCAGATACATCAGTGTATGGACAGCCAGATACGTCAGTGTATGGACAGCCAGATACGTCAGTGTATGGACAGCCAGATACGTCAGTGTATGGACTGCCAGATACGTCAGTGTATGGACTGCCAGATACGTCAGTGTATGGACAGCCAGGTACATCAGTGTATGGACAGCCAGATACGTCAGTGTATGGACTGCCAGGTACATCAGTGTATGGACAGCCAGATACGTCAGTGTATGGACAGCCAGGTACATCAGTGTATGGACTGCCAGATACGTCAGTGTATGGACAGCCAGGTACATCAGTGTATGGACAGCCAGGTACATCAGTGTATGGACTGCCAGATACGTCAGTGTATGGACAGCCAGATACGTCAGTGTATGGACTGCCAGGTACATCAGTGTATGGACTGCCAGATACGTCAGTGTATGGACTGCCAGATACGTTAGTGTATGGACAGCCAGATACGTCAGTGTATGGACAGCCAGGTACATCAGTGTATGGACAGCCAGATACGTCAGTGTATGGACAGCCAGATACGTCAGTGTATGGACTGCCAGGTACATCAGTGTATGGACTGCCAGATACGTCAGTGTATGGACTGCCAGATACGTCAGTGTATGGACAGCCAGATACGTCAGTGTATGGACAGCCAGTACATCAGTGTATGGACAGCCAGATACGTCAGTGTATGGACAGCCAGATACATCAGTGTATGGCCAGCCAGATACATCAGTGTATGGACAGCCAGATACGTCAGTGTATGGACAGCCAGATACATCAGTGTATGGACAGCCAGATACATCAGTGTATGGACAGCCAGATACATCAGTGTATGGACAGCCAGATACGTCAGTGTATGGACAGCCAGATACATCAGTGTATGGACAGCCAGATACATCAGTGTATGGACAGCCAGATACGTCAGTGTATGGACAGCCAGATACATCAGTGTATGGACAGCCAGATACGTCAGTGTATGGACAGCCAGATACATCAGTGTATGGACAGCCAGATACATCAGTGTATGGACAGCCAGATACATCAGTGTATGGACAGCCAGATACGTCAGTGTATGGACAGCCAGATACATCAGTGTATGGACAGCCAGATACATCAGTGTATGGACAGCCAGATACGTCAGTGTATGGACAGCCAGGTACATCAGTGTATGGACCGCCAGATACATCAGTGTATGGACAGCCAGATACGTCAGTGTATGGCAGCCAGATACATCAGTGTATGGACAGCCAGATACATCAGTGTATGGACAGCCAGATACATCAGTGTATGGACAGCCAGATACATCAGTGTATGGACAGCCAGATACATCAGTGTATGGACAGCCAGGTACATCATTGTATGGACAGCCAGGTACATCAGTGTATGGACAGCCAGGTACATCAGTGTATGGACAGCCAGGTACATCAGTGTATGGACAGCCAGATACATCAGTGTATGGACAGCCAGAACATCAGTGTATGGACAGCCAGATACATCAGTGTATGGACAGCCAGATACATCAGTGTATGGACAGCCAGATACATCAGTGTATGGACAGCCAGGTACATCATTGTATGGACAGCCAGGTACATCAGTGTATGGACTGTCAGATACATCAGTGTATGGACTGTCAGATACATCAGTGTATGGACTGTCAGATACATCATTGTATGGACTGCCAGATACATCAGTGTATGGACTGTCAGATACATCAGTGTATGGACTGTCAGATACATCAGTGTATGGACAGCCAGATACGTCAGTGTATGGACTGCCAGGTACATCATTGTATGGACAGCCAGGTACATCAGTGTATGGACTGTCAGATACATCAGTGTATGGACTGCCAGGTACATCAGTGTATGGACAGCCAGATACGTCAGTGTATGGACTGCCAGATACATCAGTGTATGGACTGCCAGGTACATCAGTGTATGGACTGCCAGGTACATCAGTGTATGGACTGCCAGATACATCAGTGTATGGACAGCCAGATACATCAGTGTATGGACTGCCAGATACATCAGTGTATGGACAGCCAGATACATCAGTGTATGGACTGCCAGATACATCAGTGTATGGACTGCCAGATACGTCAGTGTATGGACAGCCAGATACATCAGTGTATGGACAGCCAGATACATCAGTGTATGGACTGCCAGATACATCAGTGTATGGACTGCCAGATACATCAGTGTATGGACAGCCAGATACATCAGTGTATGGACTGCCAGATACATCAGTGTATGGACCGCCAGATACGTCAGTGTATGGACAGCCAGATACATCAGTGTATGGACTGCCAGATACATCAGTGTATGGACAGCCAGATACATCAGTGTATGGACAGCCAGATACATCAGTGTATGGACTGCCAGATACATCAGTGTATGGACAGCCAGATACGTCAGTGTATGACCAGCCAGATACATCAGTGTATGGACAGCCAGATACATCAGTGTATGGACAGCCAGATACATCAGTGTATGGACAGCCAGATACATCAGTGTATGACCAGCCAGATACATCAGTGTATGGACAGCCAGATACATCAGTGTATGGACAGCCAGATACATCAGTGTATGGACAGCCAGGTACACAATAAATCGTAAATTTATTGCGTGTAAATTGATTGTGTGTATATAGTAAAATCATAAACAATTTCATTACGTATAGCTGTAGGTGAGGTGTAATCTAAGAACAACTTTTTCCCTCAGTGTTGAGAGATCGTGTGTCATACCCCCATTATTTTGTCCTAATACAGGGGTTAAAACCTACTCTATTAGAGCCTTGACCCTTTATTTTTGTTGTAAATCCCCCTAATTACAGAACCATTCCACATCAAGTGGGGGTAATTACCTTTCTCTTGTGTTGATATACATGATTCCCTTTCTGAATCCTGTATTTACCTTTCCTCTGCTATGTGGGGTTCCCCATCCCCCATTCTTTATACCCCTTTTTCTCCTATTTACAGACGTCCTTTTCACCCATTATTCATGTTCCTATTGAAGCGGTTTATAATTTATCGCGTCAAACAACCTTCCCTATTTGTAATTCGGGGTATTGACCGTGCGGCGTCACCTTTATATTACCCCGCCCACCAAGACACGGAGACCCCACCCCCACTGATGCTCCGCGACTGAGTATATTATCGACCAGTTGTGAGTAATGTGTGCTGAGTGAGGGGGGGGGGGGGGTAGAGTGAGAGAGAAAGAGAGACAGAGAGAGAAAGAGAGACAGAGACAGACAGACACACAGACACACAGACACACAGACACACACACACACACACACACACACACACACACACACACACACACACACACACACACACACACACACACACACACACACACACACACACAGTAGGGGGGTGTGGGGGCCTGGTAGCCTGGTAGCCTGGTGGATAGAGCGCAGGACTCGTAATTCTGTGGGGCGGGTTCGATACCCGCACTAGGCAGAATCAAATTGGCAAAGTTTCTTTCACCCTGAATGCCCCTGTTACCTAGCAGTAAATAGGTACCTAGGAGTTAGTCAGCTGTCACGGGCTGCTTCCTGGTGTGTGTGTGTGTGTGGTATGGAGAAAAAAAAGTAGTTAGTAAACAGTTGATTGACAGTTGAAAGGCGGGCCGAAAGAGCAAAGCTGAACCCCCGCAAACACAACTAGCTGAATACACACACACACACACACACATACCAGAAATATGGAAGACGGCGAATGTGGTCCCAATATACAAAAAGAGCGACAGGCAAGAGGCACTGAACTACAGGCCAGTGTCCTTGACTTGTATACCATGCAAGGTGATGGAGAAGATCATGAGAAAAAACCTGGTAACACATCTGGAGAGAAGGGACTTCGTGACAATTCTCCAACATGGGTTCAGGGAGGGTAAATCTTGCCTGACTGGCTTAATAGAATTCTACGACCAGGTGACAAAGATTAAGCAAGAAAGAGAAAGCTGGGCGGACTGCATTTTCTTGGATTGTCGGAAAGCCTTTGACACAGTACCCCATAAGAGGCTGGTACATAAGCTGGAGAGACAGGCAGGTGTAGCTGGTAAGGTGCTCCNCACGTACGTGCACCCACGTGCACCCACGCGCACATACCATCAACACAACACACACACCACACACACACACACCCAACACACACACACACAACACACACACACACACACACACACACCACACACACACACACACGTGCACCCACACACACACACACACACACACATACAAACACCACACACACACACACACACACACACCACACACACACACACACACACACACACACACACACACACACACACACACGTGCACCCACACACACACACACACACACTACAAACACACACACACACACACACACACACACACACACACACGCACCCACACACACACACATACAAACACACACACACACACACACACACCCACACAACACATACAAACACACACACACACACACACACACACACACACACCCACACACACACACCACACACACACACACACACACACACACACACATACAAACACACACACAAACACAGGCGGAGAATCACGATGTAAATGCACTCACAGAAATGAACTGTCAACAGTTATAGCAAACACAGGTTTCTCTTGGGACTCGCAAGCAATAATAAGTATAAAGAATGGAAAGGAGTAAAATGGTTCCTTCTAACTGAGGAAGGTCTAGATGTTACAGAAAATGGTAAGGGGCTGAAATAATCGACACCATTATAATGGCGGGGGAGAGAGGGGGGGGGGGAGGGAGGGAGGGAATTATCAGGGGGGAAAGCGCCAAGCCATTACGACTATATAGCACTTGGAAGGGTCAGGATAAGGATTTGGGATGGGACGGGGGAAGGAATGGCAATAATAGATAATAGATATAGTGAAGATGTAGATAATAGAAACAGTGAAGAACAACAACACCCCCTCCCCCCTCTCCCTACCCCTCCCCCCTCCTCTCCACAAGGCCCAGAGAATCATGTTAAAGAAACTTTATAACATCTAATGCTTACGTAGAAAGTGCTGCGTTAGTTATAAGTGTGATTAGATTTCGACTCGTAATCGTAGTAGACTTCAATCATGGCTAGATAGACTGTGATGCCCACTTCACAGCGTGACAGATACAATACCAGCAATATTAGTGAAGGGAACGGTGAGATATGTTTTAAGTCAACATGTCAATAGATTTATCAGCACGAGGAGTATTGGTGACTCAGCTTGGCATGGCCTGATATTCACGGCATTCACTGAGTATCTGCGGGAAAGAGAAATAAGTTGTTGAAGGAAGGGATCCGGAGGGAGACGGTCGGTGTGCTGATGAGAGCATGTATGAAGAACCCAGAGGCCATATTCACGTAGCACTTACGCAAGCACTTACGAACGTGTACATCTTTCCTCAATCTTTGACGGTTTTGGTTACATTATTAAACAGTTTACGAGCATGAAACCCCAATCAACTGTTGTTATTGTTATAAACAGCCTCCTGGTGCTTCGGAGCTCATTAACTGTTCAATAATTGTAAACAAAGCCGCCAAAGATTGAGAAAAGATGGACAGGTTCGTAAGTGCTTGTGTAACTGCTTCGTGAATCTGGCCCCAGATCATTGCCATCAGTGTTGACACATTACACTGATGGAACATGTCATCACATTGTCGGAGCTCAGAGAGAACCTCACATGAGATCATGGACTTCCCCATTCAGAAGTGTTGAGAACACTTGACAAGTTAGTTTCTCTTCAAAGAGAGCCATCCTTTAATAATTATATGTTCGCCAAGATGGAAATGAATAGCGATTAACGATTTAAGCCAATTTTTTTTACAGTAGATTGTAAGGTAATAGGACGATAGTTGGATGGAAGTGATGTACCTTCCGTCTACAAAATCAGCACCACATTTGCAACCCTCCAGGATACCGGTGCGCTACTCGACACTAATATATATAATTTACTAAATACGCAAGACAAAGGCTTGATGGGCTTCAGTCTTTTAATTCTTTTAATAACTTCCTGGTAACCATTAACCTAGTCAACTTGTCCTCCTCACCATCTACTTAAGAGTTGTTTAAGTGCAAGATATTATCAAGATCTTTTGCCGTAAATACAGAGTCAAAGTTCACAAAGAAATCAGAATAACGCAATGTGTCTACGAGGAAATTTTTGGAGCAAGACCGAAGTACATTTCTAGTTAAGTTAGTTTACATAAGTTTACAGTGAGTTATTTACCTAAGACAAAGTCTTAAAACACATAACATTGTTAGTTTGATCAAGTGTAGTCCTAAACAGAGTTAGTTTAGTTCTTTATTATGCCCCCATACCCATCCCGTGGGCGGTAGAGGAAGGGTACAGAGGCACAAATGGCTCAGGACTGAACCCCAATTCATTTAGCTAAGGCAGTTACATCTTGATGATCTAGTTACAAAATTCCAGTCTAAGTCCACATCATCCATGGTTGATACCTGTTGATACCTGGTTGATGGGGTTCTGGGAGTTCTTCTACTCCCCAAGCCCGGCCCGAGGCCAGGCTCGACTTGTGAGAGTTTGATCCACCAGGCTGTTGCTTGGAGCGGCCCGCAGAGCCACATACCCACCACAGCCCGGCTGATCCGGGACTTCTCTTAGGAAACAGTCCAGTTTCTCTTGAAGATGTCCACGGTTGTTCCGGCAATATTTCTTATAGTCGCTGGGAGGACGTTGAACAACCGCGGACCTCTGATGTTTATACAGTTTCTCTGATTGTGCCTATGGCACCTCTGCTCTTCACTGGTTCAATCTTGCATTTTCTTCCATATCGTTCACTCCAGTACGTTGTTATTTTACTGTGTAGATTTGGGACCTGGCCCTCCAGTATTTTCACGTGTATATTATTTGGTATCTCTCTCGTCTCCTTTCTAGAGAGTACATTTGGAGAGCTTTGAGACGATCCCAATAATTTAGGTGTTTTATCTCGTCTATGCGTGCCGTATATGCTCTGTATTCCCTCTATTTCAGCAATCTCTCCTGCTCTGAAGGGGGAAGTGAGTACTGAGCAGTATTCGAGACGGGACAACACAAGTGACTTGAAGAGTACAACCATTGTGATGGGATCCCTGGATTTGAAAGTTCTCGTAATCCATCCGATCATTTTTCTGCTGATGCGATATTTGCTTGGTTATGCTCCCTAAACGTTAGATCGTCGGACATCATTATTCCCAAATCCTTGACATGCTGTTTTTCTACTATGGGAAGATTTGATTGTGTTTTGTACCCTGTATTATGTTTCAGATCCTCATTTTTGCCGTACCTGAGTACCTGAAATTTATCACTGTTAAACATCATATTATTTTCTGCTGCCCAATCGAAAACTTTGTTGACATCTTTTGTAGTTTTTCAATGTCTTCAGCAGAGGTAATTTTCATGCTGATTTTTGTGTCATCTGCGAAGGATGACACGAAGCTGTGACGTGTATTTTTGTCTATATCAGATATGAGAATAAGGAACAGTAGCGGTGCAAGGACTGTACCTTGAGGTACAGAGCTTTTAACATCGCTTGGACTCGATTTTATCTGATTGACTGTTACTCTTTGTGTTCTGTTCGACAGGAAATTGAGTATCCAGCGTCCTACTTTTCCAGTTATTCCCATTGACCTCATTTTGTGAGCTATCACCCCATGGTCACATTTGTCGAAAGCCTTTGCAAAGTCTGTGTATACAACATCTGCATTTTGCTTTTCTTCTAGGGCTTCTGTGATTTTGTCATAGTGGTTGAGTAACTGTGACAGACAGGATCTTCCCGCTCTAAATCCATGTTGTCCTGGATTGTGCAATTCATTGTTTTCCATAAAACTAGAAATTTGATTCTAATCACTCTTTCAAACACTTTTATTATGTGTGATGTTAGTGCAACTGGCCTATAATTTTTTGCCAAGGCTTTACTCCCCCCTTGTGCAACGGAGCTATATCTGCAGATTTAAGTGCTGCTGGTATCTCCCCTGTATCCAGGCTCTTTCTCCATATTACGCTGAGTGCTCTCGCTACTGGTACTTTACATTTCTTTATGAATATTGAATTCCATGAGTCAGGCCAGGGGCTGAGTGCATGGGCATATTGTCAATTTCTCTTTCAAAGTCTTCCGAGTTTGTGGTAATATCCGTTTATTATCTGCAGCTTGAATGTCATTCATAAAGAAGCTGTCTGGGTCATCAACTTTCATGTTGTTAATTGGTGTGCTAAACATAGCCTCATACTGGCTTCTTAGAATTTCACTAATCTCTTTGTTGTCCTCTGTGTACGTACCTTCATTTGTAATTAACGGTCCAATACTGGTCGAGGTTTTGGATTTTGATTTAGCGTATGTGAAAAAATATTTCGGATTTTTCCTTATCTCTTGTATAGCTCTCTGTTCCAATTCCATTTCCTCAGACTCATATGATCGCTTCAACGTTTGTTCGATTTCTTCGATCTCCCTGCTTAGGCTTATTTTCTTGCTTGTGATAGTTGTGTCTGCCGAAGCAGACACGAGATGGGTTGAGACACAATGGGTTCGAGATCGACCTCCAGTACAGTTTCTAAATAGATATAGCCGTTCTTATATTGTTATCCGGTATTTTCCCGGTTATCCTTTAAGGGTCCTTGTTGGTCGTCTTAATCAATTTACACGGTATATAACGTTCCTGGTCTTCACTAAGAAGGATGTTAGACGAGTTGGAATTGGCATCTATTCCCTCATCATGGAGGGAACCGGTCGGCCGAGCGGACAGCACGCGGGACTTGTGATCCTGTGGTCCCGGGTTCGATCCCTGGCGCCGGCGAGAAACAATGGTCAGTTTCTTTCACCCTGAATGCCCTGTTACCTAGCAGTAAAAAGGCACCTGGGAGTTAGTCAGCTGTCACGGGCTGCTTCTGGTGTGTGTGTGTGTTGTGGGGAAAAAAAGTCGTTAGTAAACAGTTGATTGACAGTTGAGAGGCGGGCCGAAAGAGCAAAGCTCAACCCCCGCAAGCACAAATAGGTGAGTACACACACACACACACACACACACACACACACACACACACACACACTCACACACTGTAACAACCTCAGAGAGAGAGGGAAAAAAAATACTTTCCATTCACAAAAAAATCTTTACCTTCAAACAGCGAAACTCTCGCTAATAGACACACAAAGAAGAGGAAAAAAAAAACTTTAAAAAAATCAGAGTGAAGGAAAAAATGGGAACCTGAACTGAATGCGAAGTTTTAGAAAGAGTCTAATTGATCAGAGTCATCACCGAGACCTGCTCCCCCCCCCACCAAGACTCTATATTCTGCTTGTCCATCAGCTCTACTGTCTCTGTAGCCTTCTATACTTCCTCTAGCCTCTATAGAGGCTGCACCGCCCGCAGCTCTAACTTAGAGAGAGTATAGTGGTACTTATACGACCAGCAGTGCCATCGGTACGATGTCTGTGTACCAAACTGTCTCTGCTCCGTCACTTGAAGCACTTGTGGTCTCTGCTCCGTCACTTAAGACACTTATGGTCTCTGCTCCGTCACTTGAGACACTTGTGGCCTCTACTCCGTCACTTGAGACACTTATGGCCTCTACTCCGTCACTTGAGACACTTATGGCCTCTACTCCGTCACTTAAGACACTTGTCAACTTATCTCCGCTCATCTGAAGCGTGTTCGTAGAGCCGCATATATGACTTGATATGATTTCATCTCCTTTGATCTTCCTGAGCTTGGTTTATGAATTTGCACTGGTGTAGGACAGCATGTTCATCCACAATACATGCTGTGCCATCTGCATTTGTGTACAGCCTCGTACGCTGTCATTACGACGGGGGGGGGGGCGACGATGTATGTGTGAGTGATGGCTTGTGTCAACATGGGCCGGGTGTGAGGGCCTGCAGGGAGTGTCACGGTTATTCATTGTTGCCCGTTATTAGTCTTGATCAGTTGCAGGGGTATGTTGCCTGTATGTTGTAG
>WNGS01006708.1:72148-73583 GCA_020271785.1 Procambarus virginalis
CCCCCCTTCCTTATTACTTATTTACTATGTTTTAATAATAAGTTTGCCCTCATATGTGAATCAATAATATTATATATTAAGTTCTATGTATTGTTAGGTATAGTCTAGCTTAGCTTCTGTTAGCGATTATTTTGTATTTGTAGGACGTGGGTGAAGCATCTCCAGCAACCCGTCCTTGAGTCAAGTCTATTCCATCCAGCGGTCAATCCCACAGACGCATTCATAAATTTTTACATGCTGTTCATTCAAAACGGGAATTTTCTCAAATATAAATTAATATTATAATATATTAGCATATTGTGCATATATAGGCATAGGTTAGGTTAGGTGTTTAGGTTCTTTTGACGATTATTTGTATTTGTAGTACGTGGGTGAAGCATTTATAGCGTTGTGGTTCGAACACCAGTCGTCAGTGAAGCACTTGTTCCGGAAGTGTTCGAACGTCATCAGTTGTGAGTCGTGTGTAAACCGTTTTTCATTCATAAACAGCTAGGGTTTGGCGGTGGATGGAATGGACTTTGGGTCTTTGTTTGGAGGATGGGCTACTCACAACTGATGACATTCGAACACTTCCGGAACAAGTGCTTCACTGACGACTGGCGTTCGAACCACAACGCTGTAAATGCTTCACCCCACGTACTACAAATACAAATAATCGCCAACAGAACCAAAACACCTAACCTAGGTGTAACTATACAGTGAACTTTAAATGATTTATAATGTCAAATTATATATGAAAACAAAACTATTTAAAAAAAAATATTACGTTAAAATTGATGACTGTGTCTTGGGGAATGGCCGCCGCTCTAACGAGCCTGGCCTGAGGACGGCTTGTAGGAGTCGCGTGTAAACCGTTTTTCATTAATAAACAGTGGGGGTGGGGGGTGGGGGTTTGGCGGCTGCATTAACGAGCATTTGACCTTTGTAGACGAGGACGGGCTGATTGTAGAGAGCGGGGGGGGGGAGGTAGGAATTCGAACACAAAAAAAGAGAGTGAAGCACTGTTCGAGAAAAGTTCGAACGTATTGAGTTGTGAATCACATGTTATAAGTTTTCAGTCATAAAGATTAAGTTTGGTGGATTACCGAGTTACAGGTTAGCCTGAGGGCATCCTGGGGTCCATCCTGAGGCTGACCCTCATCCTGCCCTCAGGCTGACCCCATCCTGCCCTCAGGCTGACCCCCATCCTGCCCTCAGGCTGTGTCTTCCACGCGGCCGCCGACCCCAACAGACACAGCCGTTGTACCGTTGTAGCAGCCTGTGTATGGCTGACTCCATACACAGTTCCAAGTGTAGATATGATAGAGCCCAATAGGCTCAGGAATCTGTACACCAGTTGATTGACGGTTGAGAGGCGGACCAAAGAGCCAGAGCTCAACCCCCGCAAGCACAATTAGTACACACCCCATTTAGGAATTATAATTACCCATATGTT
>WNGS01006708.1:81069-92511 GCA_020271785.1 Procambarus virginalis
TAGTGGAAGCGTCTGGTGTTTTCTCCAGTGAGCGGGGTGCTGCCCAACCTGTCCTCCTGCAAAGAACGTCGCTTTTCGACTGTATGCGTTACCTAAGACCAAAAACTGCCGTACTAGAAAAAAAATGGAAGCGGCTGGCGAAAGTAACGTACTGTTCCGTTTTCTGTTTTGGGTCCTCTGGTAGGATAGGAGAGACTACCTTAAACTGACCAGTTTTCTTGACGTTGGGGGGGAACCTTAGCAGGACGGGCTGGTCCCTCCACATGTGTTGAGTCGGCGGGAAAATGAGTGTGGGGTGTACCAGAAAGGGGTAGTAATGGTTTACACTCAGCAAGATGTAGTACGGGTTTAGTCTCAGCAAGGGACCTGAGTGTGGGGTGTACAGGAACTCTAGTAAACAGGTTACAACCCCAAAGTGTAGCAGAGGGGCTCACGGAGACCGGTTTACCATTTGTCTGTCGACGTTACACTTGGTGGTGAGCATGTGTGTGTGTGTGTGTACACAGCCCAGGTAATATGAATATGTATACTTACTGTGTACACCGCTGTATCACTGATACCCCCCACCCCCACCCCTCTTTACACATGCGCGCCTTCCCCACCACTCACACATTCACGTACACACACGAGAGGGAGAGAGAGAGAGAGAGAGAGAGAGAGAGAGAGAGAGAGAGAGAGAGAGAGAGAGAGAGAGAGAGAGAGAGAGAGAGAGAGAGAGAGAGAGAGAGGAGGGAGGAGAATAGGCAAGGAGAGGGGGAAGACGAATCAGCGGACAGGGGTGAGGGGCAGAGAGGTGGGAGGAGAAAGGAGAGTTCGTAGGGAAAAAGAGGCAAGTAGGGAGAGCGGCAGAAGGGAGAATAAACAAGGAGAAAGAGGGAGAAGAGGCAAGGAGAGAGGGGGGGGGGAGAGGCAAGGAGAGAGAGAGGGGGGGACATGCATTTCATTAGTGCCGTAGGAATAAGCTGATTGTTATTCAGATCTTTTTTTTTCTTTTTACGAGAGGTTCCGAGCGGTAAGAGGCTTAACCCTCGCTCACCACTTGTGCCCTTCCCACCCCTCCCTTCCCCCCTCCCTTGCCCCCTCCCTTGTGCCCTTCCTTGCCCCCTCCCTTGCCCCCTCCCTTGCCCCTCACCTGTGCCCTTCCCACCCCTCCCTTCCCCTCTCTTGTCCCTCACCTGTGCCCTTTCCACCCCTCCCCTTGCCCCCTCACCTGTGCCCTTCCCATCCCCATTCCCCTACGACCGCACCACATCCTGTAACCCCCTCTCCCATCGCGAACACCCACGGCTTTAACTGGTTTACCTGGGTTTACCTGTGTTCATCTCGGAGGGGGGGAGGAATGTTTGAACAACCTCCATGGCTTCTACAATGTATTTATATAGATGTATTGAGTTTACTTTGTCACCAGTACCATTATGGTGGGTTTACGTGTTTATTAGTGCCATCGAACTGAGTTTACTTGGCCATCAGCTCACAGGGTAAACAGTTTACCCTGTGAGCCATTCCCGCTGATCCCTGAACAGTCCCCAAGTTAGTTATTGTCTATAAATTCGTGGCTCGGCCTACTTATATTTACTGAATGGTTGTAGCCTAAATTACGCGTCGTTAGTATTCTCTTGCCTCTTTCTATAACAACTGCTGTGATGAAGTACTTTAACCCATTCGTGTCAACGGCATTAACCCCTTGCCTGCGCCAAGCGTCGGTCGTATGGGATTTTGTCCCATTAGTTTAGGTAAATATTTTGAGGGGTCATCTCCATGTGATAGTTTGAATTAACGGTGCAGTTTAAAGGTTATATCGTACAAGACCAGTTCTGGTTTAATTAATTAAGAGGACCTTAAGCATTTACTTGGACCGTTGGAACCTCAAACTGGGGGCAGGAAATGTGTAATAGACATTAATGAATGAAATGTTATTGTCTGCACTATTGTGGTTTGATGCCTTTGTCACAAGGCCTCTTTCCCCTCTGTTTTATCCATTGTCTTTCATTTCTTACAATCTGGTCAAATCTGGGGAGCAGTGCATCATGGCTGTAGTTTTGTCTCTAACATTGCTATTACACAAAGGGTCTGCTTTCTCAAACATGGAATTCACTCGCCATCTTGAAGACTCCAAATGCATTAGTATACCAGGTCTTTACTTCCCTCTTAGATAATCTGTTTTCTGTATTCTCTCTTATTATACTCTTTGGTTTGATGATATTGCAGAGAAGGCTCACTAATTCAAATTATTTTCAACATTTAGGAAGATCTTACATTTGGTATTTTGATATATAAAAGTATATCAAAATACCTTACATTTGGTATTTTGATATATAAAAGTATATCAAAATACCTTACATTTGGTATTTTACATTTGGTTGTTCAGGCCTGTTCCTTGAATCCTCGTGTTGTGGGATACAATGGATTGTTGTGTCCGTTAATCGTGCAGTCAGCTGAGTTAGTTGAACGTTAATCTCCGACTCAGCTGAATTAGTTGACCGCGATCTCTCTTTCAACTACGGGACGTAGAATAGCACCACGCCCGGCCCACCGTCCCTGCCCACCACGCCCGGCCAACCACGCCCTGCCCACCACGTCCTGCCCACACCGTCCCTGCCCACCACGCCCTGCCCACCACGCCCTGCCCACCACGTCCTGCCCACCACGTCCTGCCCACCACGCCCTGCCCACCACGTCCTGCCCACCACGTCCTGCCCACCACGCCCTGCCCACCACGCCCTGCCCACCACGCACTGCCCACCACGTCCTGCCCACCACGCCCTGCCCACCACCCCCGGCCCACTACACCCGGCCCACCACGCCCGGTCAGTTGAGAGGCGAGGCGGTGTAGCCCACTGTGGTGCAGCAGGCAGCTTCACCACATACACAATAGTGGTGACCGCCACAGGGAGGCTCCTCTGCGCCTCTATTAGCATCACCTCCTCTACACGAAAATGGTATAAAAACGGAAATAAAAAGCGTCCCCCTGATAAGTCACCCGACGAGCCCGTGTCAGCAACAGAAAACGGGACGGAACTGGCGCGCGACGACACCGGACGGTGACGCGCGACGACACAGGACGGTGACGCGCGACGACACCGGACGGTGACGCGCGACGACACAGGACGGTGACGCGCGACGACACCGGACGGTGACGCGCAACGACACCGGACGGTGACGCGCAACGACACAGGACGGTGACGCGCGACGACACCGGACGGTGACGCGCGACGACACAGGACGGTGACGCGCGACGACACAGGACGGTGACGCGCGACGACACAGGACGGTGACGCGCGACGACACCGGACGGTGACGCGCGACGACACCGGACGGTGACGCGCGACGACACCGGACGGTGACGCGCGACGACACCGGACGGTGACGCGCGACGACACCGGACGGTGACGCGCGACGACACCGGACGGTGACGCACGACGACACCGGACGGTGCTCAAGAGTAAGGTGCTCATGAGTAAGGTGCTCAAGAGTAAGGTGCTCAAGAGTAAGGTGCTCAAGAGTAAGGTGCTCATGAGTAAGGTGCTCATGAGTAAGGTGCTCATGAGTAAGGTGCTCAAGGGTAAGGTGCTCAAGAGTAAGGTGCTCAAGGGTAAGGTGCTCAAGAGTAAGGTGCTCAAGAGTAAGGTGCTCATGAGTAAGGTGCTCATGAGTAAGGTGCTCAATCAATGGAGTGCACTAAACAAAGACGTTATAGAAGCCACCTCCATCCACAAAATTAAGTCCGCATTCGACAAAGAATTTTAACGTCAGATTAGTTAAATTACAAGAGATACAAGAGGTGGGGGCCAATAGACGGGGTATGAAGAGCTAGAGCTCGCCCCGACCGCCGTGACTGGCAGGTAAGCCACAACATGACCAGATCAAAAGCTTACATATTCACCTGGCCGGTGCCTGAGCCTACTAAGTCATAATTGAGAGACAATCCTCGACTATTGAAAGTCAAACACGATAACATTATACTAAGTGGAGAGATGAGACCCTCGGCTTGTGCAGGGATCACCCGCGGATTCTTGGGCTGGCGGAGAGTGGTGGGGAGGGTGGGGGTGCTTGTCTGTATATAGGCTGTGACAGAATGTGTTGTTGTTGTTGTTGTTCCCGGGTTCGAGCCCCGGCGGAAGTGGAAACAAATGGGCAGAATTTCTTTCACCCTGATGGTCCTGTTCACCTAGCAGTAAATAGGTACCTGGGAGATAGACAGCTGCTACGGGCTGCTTCCTGTGTGTGTGTGTGTGTGTGTGTGTGTGTGTGTGTGTGTGTGTGTGTGTGTGTGTGTGTGTGTGTGTGTGTGTGTGTTCAATGCGTCCTCTTAAAATAACTGGTAAAAATGAAGGTAATTTGAAAGGAAAACGGTTCACGAAAGTGACGGACTGTCCCGTTTTCTGTTTTGGGTCCTCGGGCTTACTCGGTTAGGTTAGGAGAGGAAACTTTCAATTAACGGTTTTCATGACTTTTGAAACCTTAGGGAACTTTTAAAACCTTAGGGAACTTTTGAAACCTTAGGGAACTTTTGAAACCTTAGGGAACTTCCTGCCCTCCTAACCTACCAGAGGATCCTTAACTTGGGGTTTATTTATTTTTAAATCCAAAATTTATTTTCAATTATTTTTCATTTTCAAAGTACGACCATTTTCGGCCATACCGGCAACCGGTTAAATTCAGACGTAATTTGTGAGAGGTCGGAGAGGAATATATGGTGTAGATGTGACAGAGGAAAAATAGATTGGCTAGAAAAGCGGGTCCAGGAGCTAAATAGTTCGATTCTGTAGACACAAATAGTAAATATAATAAATACACACACACACACACACACATACACACACACACCACACACACACACACACACACACACACACACACACACACACCCACACACAAACACACACACACACACACACACACACACACACACACACACACACCACACACACACACACACACACACACACCACACACATGGCTACTGGAGTTCAACACGAGCAAATGTAAAGTTATGGAAATGGGACTAGGTGATAGGAGACCAAAGGGACAGTACACAGTGAAGGGGAACAGCCTACCTGTGACGACGTGAGAAAGAGACCTGGGCGTGGACGTAACACCTAATTTATCTCCTGAGGCACATATTATAGGATAACGACAGCAGCGTACTCTACACTGGCAAAAGTTAGAACATCATTCAGAAACCTAAGTTAGGAGGCATTTAGGGCGCTTTACACTGCCTACGTGAGGCCAGTCTTAGAGTATGCCGCCTCATCATGGAGTCCCCATCTGAAGAAACATATAAGGAAATGGAAAAGGTTCAGAAGTTTACAACGAGACTCGTCCAAGAATTACGAGTGATGGGGTATGAAGAGCGCCTGAAGGAACTGAACCTTACGACACTAGAGAAAAGAAGGGAGAGAGGAGATATGATTGGGACATATAAAATACTCAGGGGAATTGACAAAGTGGAAATAGATGAAATGTTCACACGTAATAGTAACAGAACGAAGGGACATGGGTGGAAGCTGGAAACTCAGACGAGTCACAGAGATGTTAGAAAGTTTTCTTTTAGCGTGAGAGTAGTGGAAAAATGGAATGCACTTAAGGAACAGGTTGTGGAAGCAAATTATATTCATAATTTTAAAACTAGGTATGATAGGGAATAGGACCAGAGTCATTGCTGTAAACAACCGATGGCTCGATAGCCGGGATCCAAGAGTCAGTGCTCGATCCTGCAGGCACAAATAGGTGAGGGCACACAAAGAGCCTCAGACAAAAATAAAGTTGAAGATAAAAGTGTTGAAGATCTTACAAGTAGAGATAAATTCATTGATTACAGAAGAATTAGTAGGAACGAAAAAAGGAAAAGATGGAGGCCTTAAGCACCACCTTAAACAGGTGGAAGAAGCACACAGGAATGTTAGGAAATTACAAAGTGACGAGAAAGGTGAATTATGATCATTAAGACGACATCTTGCCAGTGAAGACAGAGAACCTGAAGCGGAACTTCCTTGAAGTAAAACGTCTAAATGACTACGAATGAGGAACGGGAAGGGAATTATCAGGGGCGTAAAGCGCCAAGCCATTACGACTATATAGCACTTGGAAGGAGTCAGGATAAGGATTTGGGATGGGACGGGAGGGGGAAGGAATGGTGCCCAACCACTTTTGGACGGTCGGGGATTGAACGCTGACCTGCAGGAAGCGAAACCGTCTGGTTCTACCTTCCAGCCTAAGTGGTTGGGTGCGAATGAGGAAGAAATCAATTCTTTTTCTTACAAGGTGATGGGGATCGGGAAGTCTGTGAAATGGTATAAAAAAATGATCATTGAAGAAAGGGGAGAAAAGGACAGATGGAGAGGGGAACATGTTTCTGAAATCGTATATATTAATATAGATGGAGTGAGATAACAAATACTGGAGCTGTAAGATATCATACAACTCAAGATGCCAGATATTGCTGCACTGACCGGGGCTGACTTGACCCTCTCATTCTCTCTCACTGTCACCTGTGTCCACTCATTCTCTCTCACTGTCACCTGTGTCCCCTCATTCTCTCTCACTGTCACCTGTGTCCCCTCATTCTCCCTCACTGTCACCTGTGTCCCCTCATTCTCCCTCACTGTCACCTGTGTCCCCTCATTCTCTCTCACTGCCACCTTTGATTCCATCTACATATGCCCCCCCCCCTCATTGTAGTTCATTTCATTTGAAATTGGCTGTCCTTGTTGACGTGTGCATGCTCCTCAGTATCGTGCACGTTGTGGTCATGTCTCCCTGGTTCCTCTCTCATCTCCAATGTCGCCTCTATACTTTGGCTTCCATATTTCCTGTGCTAACTTTGGTGACAAATATATCAACTTTTTTTGATTCACAAGTTGAAGGTTCCATGTTGGTGCCGCATACTCTAGGACCAGCCTGTTCTAGGCGGAGTCGGCTGTGTAGGAGCATAAGAGTGAAAGTGGCTGCAGAAGGCCTATTGGCTCCAATTTATTTTCACCGAAATTCATTCTTACATGTGTCCAACCTTCTCTTGAAACACTCCAGAGAGGCTGTGGTGTTTACAGTGTGGTTAATGGTTGTTTGTCGAGGGTCCTGTAGGCTGGTCGTATTTGTATGTGATTTAGGCATATACATGTTGTTTAAATTTAAATTTAAATTTTGCCCCGAGGGGCGAGTTTATTGGGCAGCGCCACTCATCTTGTGAGTGGACACCCGCCATAGCAGCATGTACAACACTCCCCAATAGGAAGAAAACCCGCTGGTTGTTCATCCTGTCACTTGTACCCAGACACAGCTGGGACTTGCTTAACTGTCTCAAGTGAACAGCTCCTCAAACAAGAATACATGTTGTTGTTTCAGATTTAGCTACTCAGAACGAAGTTTCCATGTAGCACGGGCTATGGCGAGCCCGTATTAATAGGCATAGGCAGCGTATGTTGAAGTGTGCTTCTGGCAGCAGAGCTGGTGTGATGTCCGTCTGGAGATGCTTATCTCCCTCTGAGGCTGGAAGCTGTGTGTCCCCCCCCCTCCCTCCTGCTCTCTCTCTGTCTCTTGCTCATCTCCCCTCCATCTCTTCTTCCTCGTTAGTATATATTAGCTCAGGCTATTTCCAATAGTCGTTTGTCTGTCCATAGTTACAGTTTGTGCAGGTCATTCTATTTGACCGTGCTTACCCTTCCCTTCTTCTCTGGGCTTACCCTTCCCTTCTTCTCTGGGCTTACCCTTCCCTTCTTCTTCTCTGGGCTTACCCTTCCTTCTTCTCTGGGCTTACCCCCTTCTTCTTCTCTGGCTTACCCTTCCCTTCTTCTCTGGGCTTACCCTTCCCTTCTTCTCTGGGCTTACCCTTCCCTTCTTCTCTGGGCTTACCCTTCCCTTCTTCTCTGGGCTTACCCTTCCCTTCTTCTCTGGGCTTACCTTCCCTTCTTCTCTGGGCTTACCCTTCCCTTCTTCTCTGGGCTTACCCTTCCCTTCTTCTCTGGGCTTACCCTTCCCTTCTTCTCTGGGCTTACCCTTCCCACCGTCTGCCGCTGGACTGGCCGCTGGATGGGGTCACAATATATACCCCGGGTATATATTGTATTCATTAACACAAAATCAAAAGTTTCTGCTACAAAGTCACCTGAACATCACCTTCCATTAATGTGTGATGAAATACACGAACATTGTCCATTATCAGCGTAGATGAGAAACATTAGGCGTAGTACGGAGCCTTGGGCTGACCTGCACGTTACATCCCTCTACTGTGACAAGGTATTGTCTAACGACGACTGTTTCACATCCGATAGGTACTCCGACACTGGCTCCAGTACCCCTCCAGGCTATTTCAACATGTCTCGCGTTGAGGATGGTTGGGAACAGTGGAAGCTCTGGTGCATGGACTCTATAGTGAGTGGACAAACTTTCACGCGTCAAGCCTGGCCTCAGGCAGGTATAGTGGGTGGACCAAACTCTCACGCGTCAAGCCTGGCCTCAGGCAGGTATAGTGGGTGGACCAAACTCTCACGAGTCAAGCCTGGCCTCAGGCAGGTATAGTGGGTGGACCAAACTCTCACAAGTCAAGCCTGGCCTCAGGCCGGACTTGGGGAGTAGAAGAACTTCCAGAACCCCATCAAGGAGGTTGAGAATGTGTAGTGTAACCATGGTGTAGGGAAGAGGGCGAGGAGAGCAGCACCACCAACACGTCAGCAACAGTGGTAATTACTGAACTGCCTCTGTGGGTCGTTTGCCTGTTATGTGGACTGGAGCGGGTGTGTGGTCACTGTTGCAGTTATTGGAACTGTTGTATGTGATAGAGGCGGGGGGGGGGGGAATAGACGGAGTAAAGTGTTGATGATAAAGACTAATGATAGACTTTCTGTGTCTTGTGTATCCCCTCCACCAGGGGAGGGCGGCAGGGAACATCCTTCAACAGTTTCATATTTTAAATTTTTTAAATTTTGCCCCCGAGGTCGAGTTTATTGGGCAGCGCCACTCATCCTGTGAGTGGACACACAGTTTCATATTACATAACCCTCTTCACAATGCTCTCTACTTCATCTGCCTTACATTGTGCACTTGTTCCATCTACTAGACCTCCTCTCTTATCTGAACAATCTTCTGTTTCCTTACATACTTCTATTCTCCCTTCCTCTCCTCCTCCTCTACCACCCTCAGCTTTTCCTCTTGCTCTTGCCCCAATATCAGGAAATAAGCGGCCACCGTTCCATATTGCCTTCTGGGGATATTTGCTTGTCATGGCGGAGTCAGTGAGGGCATCCACCATCAAATATTGAGGCGTCATCAATATTTCAAGAGAGCGCGCGGGGCCTTCTTAAAATTCTGGCGGGAACTTTGTCTCACAGAGGCCGCCGGCTCAAGAACTTTTTTAGAAGGGGGAACTATTCTTGCAGGGGTTCAACTACCACCTCTATCGTCTTTATATGTGGGAGTATTGACCTTTGACCCCTCCCTCGCCTCCCTCGCACCCCATGGTCACGGTTAGAGAACGTAGAAAGAAGTATATTAACACTTTTTCTTTCCAAAATGTTCGGGACTCGTAGGGCCGTCACGGGAGGGTCAGGAGGAGAATTTTGATGAGTAAGTGGAGTCTTAAGCGACAGACACGAGGAACACATTCTCAGAATCCCAAGTCCCTGAGACCTGGAGCTCGGTAACCCTAGCTGCCACCTGGTCGTGGACTACTGTGTCGTCCCTGACCCCTCACATGGTCGTGGGCTACTGTGCCGTCTCTGACCCTCACATGGTCGTGGGCTACTGTGCCGTCCCTGACCCTCACATGGTCGTGGGCTACTGTGCCGTCCCTGACCCTCACATGGTCGTGGGCGACTGTGTCGTCCCTGGCCCTCACATGGTCGTGGGGTACTGTGTCGTCCCTGACCCTCACTTGGTCGTGGGCTACTGTGTCGTCCCTGACCCTCACATGGTCGTGGGGTACTGTGTCGTCCCTGACCCTCACATGGTCGTGGTGTACTGTGTCGTCCCTGACCCTCACATGGTCGTGGGCGACTGTGTCGTCCCTGACCCTCACATGGTCGTGGACTACTGTGCCGTCCCTGACCCTCACATGGTCGTGGGCGACTGTGTCGTCCCTGACCCTCACATGGTCGTGGGGTACTGTGTCGTCCCTGACCCTCACATGGTCGTGGGGTACTGTGTCGTCCCTGACCCTCACATGGTCGTGGTCTACTGTGTCGTCCCTGACCCTCACATGGTCGTGGTCTACTGTGTCGTCCCTGACCCTCACATGGTCGTGTCTACTGTGTCGTCCCTGACCCTCACATGGTAGTTGTCTACTGTGTCGTCCCTGACCCTCACATGGTCGTGGGCTACTGTGCCGTCCCTGGCCCTCACATGGTCGTGGGCGACTGTGTCGTCCCTGACCCTCACATGGTCGTGGGGTACTGTGCCGTCCCTGACCCTCACATGGTCGTGGGCTACTGTGTCGTCCCTGACCCTCACATGGTCGTGGGCTACTGTGCCGTCCCTGACCCTCACATGGTCGTGGACTACTGTGCCGTCCCTGACCCTCACATGGTCGTGGACTACTGTGTCGTCCCTGACCCTCACATGGTCGTGGGCTACTGTGCCGTCCTGACCCTCACATGGCCGTGGGCTACTGTGCCGTCCCTGACCCTCACATGGCCGTGGGCTACTGTGCCGTCCCTGACCCTCACATGGTCGTGGGCCAAGTATATGGAATTACTACACATGTTTTAGGGGCAGTTTCTCACGTGTTTCCTGCCACCATGTGTCTCACGGGTGTTAGGTGGTTGTTGTTGAGTCCCGCACAACCCTGCTGTCTGACCCCTGGCACCTGCTGCAGACCCTGGCACCTGCTGCAGACCCCTGGCACCTGCTGCTGACCTCTGGCACTTGCTGCTACACAGGAAGTGGGGGGATCTCGGTACCCATGTTGACCTTGACAACTGCGCGCCCTGTGCACTTGCTAATGTTTTCTGGCACCTTATGCTCGTCTTGGCAACAGCGGAACACGCCTGGCACTTGCTGCTCTGTTGGCACTAGTTGCTAACTGTGAGAGGGCCATTTATCCCTGGCACTTGCTGCTCTGTTGGCACTAGTTGCTAACTGTGAGAGGGCCATTTATCCCTGGCACTTGCTGCTCTGTTGGCACTAGTTGCTACCTGTGAGAGGGCCATTTATCCCTGGCACTTGCTGCTCTGTGGCACTAGTTGCTAACTGTGAGAGGGCCATTTATCCCTGGCACTTGCTGCTCTGTTGGCACTAGTTGCTAACTGTGAGAGGGCCATTTATCCCTGGCACTTGCTGCTCTGTTGGCACTAGTTGCTACTGTGAGAGGGCCATTTATCCCTGGCACTTGCTGCTCTGTTGGCACTAGTTGCTGTGAGAGGGCCATTTACCCCTGGCACTTGCTGCTGACCCCTGGCACTTGCTGCTGACCCCTGGCACTTGCTGCTTCCGTCGACACCTCTGCCAGGC
>WNGS01006708.1:132241-174417 GCA_020271785.1 Procambarus virginalis
AATGCTTTATCTTTCAGGACTTTAGATGCCTCACTACTGCTTTTTAGACATATATGATGTTTATTCCGGTGTTTCTGAACTTCATTGCAGGGTTTCGGTATTCAACCGCTCTATTGCAGTATTCCTTTATTTTAGATGATTTATCCATTGATTCTGTAATCCTGCGCGTCCTTTGGAGAATGTCTGTATATCATCTGCTCCATCGCTGTATTTTGGTTTTTTTGTCGGGGTGACATTGTTGGAGTGATGCTCACTCAGTTTCCTCTTGGAGTTTCGCACGAAAAGAATTCTTTTCATCGTCAATTTCACAAAGGTGTTCAGAGATGGGTCTAACTCACACAGGTGTTGAGAGATGGGGTCTAACTCACACAGGTGTTGAGAGAAAGGACAAGTGACGATACACGTTTGTTGTTGTTGTTTTTAAAGATTTAGCTACTCAGGACGAAGTGTCCATGTCGCACGAGCTTGGTGAGCCGTATTTGAGTTTGGTTAGAATGCAGAATGCTCACTAATGAGTCCCATTCCTCAACGGCTTTTCTAATCATTGTAGTCGCGGTGGAATGTGCATCTAATGCAGCTGCTGTCGTAGGATTAATGTTGAGTTTGATGCGCAGGGGTTCAGTAGCTTCACATTCCAGTAAGTAGTGCAACAGTGGCGCCTCTGCTTCAGTTTCACATATGTGACACTCTTTAACTATTGGGTTCATTACCTCCCAGCAGCACTTGTAACCAAGCCTGAGTCTGTGTATGGCTACTGCTATGTCTCTGGATATCTTTTTGCCAGGCTTGAAAGAGAAGTAACCAGTGTTTGTTCGTACCATATCGCAGTGGATCTTCCTTCCGCTACTTTGGCTCTGTGACGACCTTTGATAGTTGAGAATATTTTCTTCTTGATTTGCTCCTTTATCTGTGAGAAACTTGGAGGTATTTGAACCTGTACAACAGGTAGCGAAGTGGCAGTTTTTGCTAGTGAGTCTGCCTTTTCATTACCATCTATGCCAATGTGACTTGGTATCCAATTTAGGGTGATTGACAACCCTCGATTATGGGCTTCTTTTCCATATGTTGAATTTCTGTGAGGAGTTGTATATTATCTCTGTGCTGACTGGATAACAATGCCTGGAGCGAAGATTTAGAGTCGGTATGAATGATGACATCATGTAAATTATTTTCAATTGCATATTTTATTGCCTCCTTCAGGGCATATAATTCTGTTTGCAAAGTTGAGTACCCACTATTCATGCTCCAGTAAGCCTCATGGTTGGTAGTGTAAACTGCTGCCCCAGCAGAACCTTTTTCTTGATCGACTGATTCGTCTGTGAAGATGTGAGTCGTTGTGGGTCTAGAGATAGTTTCCATTTGTTGTTCTATTACTTCCTTGAGCCTCTGCGGTCACATGCTGATTTTTTAACTGGTAATCTTTCAATGATTATTTTTATATTCGATTCTTCCCATGGAGGAGGCTGTTGAAAGTGTTGATATGGTCTATCTTCCCTTTTGTTTTTAATGGTCCATTTTAGGTTCATTTTCTCTAAAATCTTGACCACATTATCCATCCATGAGCTTGTTCTATACTGTAGGTTTTTCTGCAATGATCTCTGTATGCTGTCTTTGACTGACAGCCTGGCGGTTGTTCCAGTAAGTTTTCCTATTATGGTGGCTATCCTTTGTTTCATCCTGTTTTCTAATGCTGGTAGTTTTGTTTCCATTCTAAGGTTCTCTCTACGCGTCCATATAGGTGCTCCCAGCATTGTTCTCAGAGCATCATTTTGAGACACTTCCAGTTTCTCCCATTGGTTATCACTGAGGGATGTAAGAGCAGGAGCAGCATAGTCGATGAGTGACCTAACTGCTTGAACGTAGTACATTTTGAGTACTGGTAGAAATGCACCCTCTCTAAGACTGGTCAGAGAGCGCAAAGCTGAGTTTCTGGCTTTACAGCGTTACCGAAGATATTCAATTTCTTGAGTGAATTTCAACTGGTTGTCTATTATGACTCCTAGGTATTGAAAAGAGGTAACCCACTCGATTTCTTGTCCTTGTATTGCCAGTCTGATGTCTTGAGTTCTCATTTTAACGGCCATTGCTTTTGTTTTATTGCTGTTTATTTCCACTGCTATGCGTTCCGCTTCCCTGCTGATAATATCTAGGCATTTTTGTGCATGGTTCCTTGCACCTTTGCCTTTGATGATGACCACAAAGTCGTCTGCATAGTTAAGAAGTTTGGCTTTTGGTAGCTTGAGCTTCATGAATTGTTCCATGAGACAGTTGAAGAGGAAGGGGCTTAGTATTCCTCCCTGAGGAGTTCCATTTTCCAGCCTCTTTGAGGTCGATGTTTTTCCTTGGAATTTGACTTTAGCTTCTCGGTTAAGCAGGCTTCCTTTGGCAAAAGCAAGAGCGTGTCCTTTGATTTCCTTATCCACAAGGCAGCACAGTGTAGCTGGAGCACTGGCTAACTCGAAGGCTTTTTCAAGGTCTAGAAAAATAAGGATTCTAGGTTTGTCATTGATGATAAACGTTTAGCCGGATCTACTCTTATACTGGCAATACACTCGTTGTTGTTGTTGTTAAAGATTTAGCTACTCAAGTGTCCATGTAGCACGAGCTATGGTGAGCCCGTAATTGAGTTTGGTTATACATGATAACCTTTTTCCTATGATATTTGGGTCTAAGTTTAAAATGGAGGAGGGTATTTCTCTTTTTTTCCAGTTTATTTATCGCTTCTGTTTTAGTGCACTGGTTTTAATCCTGTTTTATTAACATTATCTTGGTGGTGGATGTAGATGCAGAATGCTCACCAATGAGTCCCATTCCTCAACGGTTTTTCTAATCATTGTAGTCGCGGTGGAATGTGCATCTAATGCAGCTGCTGTCGTTGGATTAATGTTGAGTTTGATGCGCAAGGGTTCAGTAGCTTCACATTCCAGTAAGTAGTGCAACAGTGGCGCCTCTGCTTCAGTTTCACATATGTGACACTCTTTAACTATTGGGTTCATTACCTCACAGCAGCACTTGTAACCAAGCCTGAGTCTGTGTATGGCTACTGCAATGTCTCTGGATATCTTTTTGCCAGGCTTGAAAGAGGAGTAACCAGTGGCTTGTTCGTACCATATCGCAGTGGATCTTCCTTCCGCTACTTTGGCTCTGTGGCGACCTTTGATAGTTGAGAATATTTTCTTCTTGATTTGCTCCTTTATCTGTGAGAAACTTGGAGGTATTTGAACCTGTACAACAGGTAGAGCAGAGGCAGTTTTTGCTAGTGAGTCTGCCTTTTCATTACCATCTATGCCAATGTGACTTGGTATCCAATTTAGGGTGATTGACAACCCTCGATTATGGGCTTCTTTTCCTATATGTTGAATTTCTGTGAGGAGTTGTATATTATCTCTGTGCTGACTGGATAACAATGCCTGGAGCGAAGATTTAGAGTCGGTATGAATGATGACATCATGTAAATTATTCTCAATTGCATATTTTATTGCCTCTTTCAGGGCATATAACTCTGTTTGCAATGTTGAGCACCCACTATTCATGCTCCAGTAAGCCTCATGGTTGTTAGTGTAAACTGCTGCCCCAGCAGAACCTTTTTCTTGATCGACTGATCCGTCTGTGAAGATGTGAGTCGTTGTGGGTCTAGAGATAGTTTCCATTTGTTGTTCTATTACTTCCTTGAGCCTCTGCGGGTCACATGCTGATTTTTTAACTGGTAATCTTTCAATGATTATCTTTATATTCGATTCTTCCCATGGAGGAGGCTGTCGAAAGTGTTGATATGGTCTATCTTCCCCTTTGTTTTTAATGGTCCATTTCAGGTCCATTTTCTCTAAAATCTTGACCACATTATCCATCCATGAGCTTGTTCTATAATGTAGGTTTTTCTGAAATGATCTCTGTATGCTGTCTTTGATTGACAGCCTGGCGGTTGTTCCAGTAAGTTTTCCTATTATGGTAGCTATCCTTTGTTTCATCCTGTTTTCTAATGCTGGTAGTTTTGTTTCCATTCTAAGGTTCTCTCTACGCGTCCATATAGGTGCTCCCAGCATTGTTCTCAGAGCATCATTTTGAGACACTTCCAGTTTCTCCCATTGGTTATCACTGAGGGATGTAAGGGCAGGAGCAGCATAGTCGATGAGTGACCTAACTGCTTGAACGTAGTACATTTTGAGTACTGGTAGAGATGCACCCTCTCTAAGACTGGTCAGGGAGCGCAAAGCTGAGTTTCTGGCTTTACAGCGTTGCCGAAGATATTCAATTTCTTGAGTGAATTTCAACTGGTTGTCTATTATGACTCCTAGGTATTGAAAAGAGGTAACCCACTCGATTTCTTGTCCTTGTATTGCCAGTCTGATGTCTTGAGTTCTCATTTTAACGGCCATTGCTTTTGTTTTATTGCTGTTTATTTTCACTGCTATGCGTTCCGCTTCCCTGCTGATAATATCTAGGCATTTTTGTGCATGGTTCCTTGCACCTTTGCCTTTGATGATGACCACAAAGTCGTCTGCATAGTTAAGAAGTTTGGCTTTTGGTAGCTTGAGCTTCATGAATTGTTCCATGAGACAGTTGAAGAGGAAGGGGCTTAGAATTCCTCCCTGCGGAGTTCCATTTTCCAGCCTCTTTGAGGTCGATGTTTTTCCTTGGAATTTGACTTTAGCTTCTCGGTTAAGTAGGCTTCCTTTGGCAAAAGCAAGAGCGTGTCCTTTGATTTCCTTATCCACGAGGCAGCACAGTGTAGCTGGAGCACTGGCTAACTCGAAGGCCTTTTCAAGGTCTAGAAAAATAAGGATTCCAGGTTTGTCATTGATTTTATCCAGGAGGGAGGTAATGCATTCTGTGGTTCCCACACCTTTTCTGTAAGCAAACATATTTTGGTGTAGTGGATTGGCTTTCCATTAAATTCGATTAAGGGCCATTCTTTCTGCAGTTTTGGCCAGACAGCTTGTTAATGAGATGGGTCTTGGATTTCCTGGGTCTTTAGGTAAGCGAATGGGAACTATAATTGCACTGTTCCAAGAGAGTGGTCGGGTTCTTGTCACCCATACTCTGTTTATGAGATTCAAGAAGGCTTCTTACATAAGAACATAAGAACATAAGAACAAAGGCAACTGCAGAAGGGCTATTGGCCCATACGAGGCAGCTCCTATTTATAACCACTCAATCTCACTCATATACATGTCCAACCCAAGCTTGAAACAATCGAGGGACCCCACCTCCACAATGTTACGCGGCAATTGGTTCCACAAATCAACAACCCTGTTACTGAAGCAATATTTACCTAAGTCTTTCCTAAATCTAAACTTATCCAATTTATACCCATTGTTTCGCGTTCTGTCCTGTGTTGATACTTTTAATACCCTATTAATATCCCCTTTGTTATCACCATTCATCCACTTGTAAACCTCTATCATGTCACCCTTAACTCTTCGCCTTTCCAGTGAATGCAACTTAAGCTTTGTTAATCTTTCTTCATATAAAGATTTCTAATTTGGGGAATTAACTTAGTCATTCTACGCAGGACACGTTCAAGTGAATTTATATCCATTCTATAATATGGCGACCAAAACTGAACTGCATAATCTAAATGGGGCCTAACAAGAACAAGATATAGCTTGAGAACCACACCAGGTGTCTTGTTACTTGCCCTGCGATTAACAAATCCGAGTGTCCGATTTGCCTTATTACGAACATTCATGCATTGATCCTTTTGTTTTAAATTCTTACTAATTATAACTCCCAGATCCCTTTCGCAATCCGACTTCGCAATCTCAACACCATCTAGCTCGTATCTTGTAACTCTATCATCATTACCTAGCCTCAGAACTTTACATTTATCAGCATTAAACTGCATCTGCCAATCCTTTGACCATTTCAATACCCTATCTAGATCAACTTGAAGTGATAGTGAGTCCTCCTCCGAATTAATTTCCCTACCGATTTTCGTATCATCGGCAAATTTGCAAATGTTGCTACTCAAACCTGAATCTAAATCATTTATATATATTATAAACAACAGAGGTCCCAAGACAGAGCCTTGAGGCACTCCACTTACAACATTTTCCCACTCTGACTTGACTCCATTTATACTAACTCTCTGCTTCCTTTGGTATAGGCATGCCCTAATCCAGCTTATAGCACCCCAAATACCATGAGCCTCTATCTTTTTAATCAGTCTTTCATGTGGCACTGCATCAAAAGCTTTGCTAAAGTCAAGGTATACAACATCACAATCCTTACCACTATCAACTGCCTCAACTATGCTAGAATAAAAAGATAACAAATTTGTTAAACATGAACGGCCATTTATAAAACCATGTTGCGACTCAATTATTAATTTATGTTTTTCAAGATGAAGACGAATTTTATTTGCTATTATAGATTCGAGTAACTTTCCCACAATAGACGTTAGGCTAATTGGTCGATAGTTAGACGCAAGTGATCTATCTCCTTTCTTAAAAACTGGTATCACATTAGCAACTTTCCAAAACTCTGGCACTCTGCCTGACTCTATTGATTTATTAAATATGATTGACAGTGGGTCACAAAGCTCCTCTTTGCATTCTTTCAGCACCCTGGCAAACACTTCATCCGGCCCTGGGGATTTGTTTGGTTTGAGTTTTACTATTTGTTTAAGAACATCCTCCCTGGTAACTGCTAAACTCGTCAACCTGTCCTCGTCCCCACCCACATAGACTTGTTCGGCTGAAGGCATATTGTTAAGTTCCTCTTTAGTAAATACAGATACAAAATATTTGTTAAAAATACTACTCATCTCTTCATCACTATCTGTTATTTGACCTGTCTCAGTTTTTAATGGACCTATCCTTTCCCTAGTCTTATTTCGATATAACTGAAAAACCCTTTAGGATTTGTCTTTGCTTGCCCTGCTATACGAACTTCATAGTTTCTTTTTGCTTTCCTTATCTCTTTTTTAACATTTTTAACCAGTTGTACGAATTCCTGTTCTAAAGTTACCTCCCCATTTTTAATCCCTTTGTACCAAGCTCTCTTTTTACCTATAAGGTTCTTCAAATTCTTTGTTATCCACTTTGGGTCATTAGTAATCGATCTATTCAATTTGTGTGGTATACTACGTTCCTGTGCTTTGTTTAGAATATTCTTAAATAAGTTATATAATAAATCCACATCGAAATCCCCATTTACATCACCTATCGCTGGGTTCATGTCTCGCTCCAAGACCGGCCTACACCCCATACCCAAGACTTTCCAATCAATTTGACCCAAAAAAATTCTTAGGCTATTAAAATCAGCTTTTCGAAAATCTGGCACTTTAACAGAATTTTCTCCTACAGGTCTATTCCATTGTATGCTAAATCTGATTTCTTTGTGATCACTGTTCCCTAGCTCACTCCCTATTTCGATATCATTAATTTGTGTTTCCCTGTTAGTTAACACTAAATCTAAAATATTGTTTTCCCGTGTTGGTTCCTTAATGTGTTGCGTAAGAAAGCAATCGTCAATTAATTCTAGAAAATCTTCTGCTTCACTATTCCCTGTTTTGTTCAACCAGTTTATTCCACTAAAATTAAAGTCACCCATGACATAAATACTGTTAGATCTAGATGCCCTAGATATTTCATCCCATAGATGCTTTGCTTCCATTCTGTCTAAATTTGGTGGCCTATATATAACTCCAATTATAATATTATTTGCTTTTTCGTTTAATTCTATCCAAATAGTTTCTGTGTGTGGCTCAGTTTTGATTCCCTCTTTGAGACTACATTTCAAATTGTCCCTAACGTATATGGCTACTTCACCTCCTCGTCTAATATATCTATCTGTGTGAAATAGTTTAAATCCATTTATTTGATATTCAGCTAATAGTTCTCTATTATCTACATTCATCCACGTTTCGGTAAGTGCAATAATATCTATTTTTTCTGTGCAGACAAGAGCATTTAATTCGTTAAATTTATTTCTTAGACTTCTACTGTTAGTGTAATATACCCTAAGTGAATAGTTATTTTGGGGCCCTTCTCTTTCCCTGATCATTTTGCCAATTCCTTTCTCCCACAAACACATACTTTTATTACCTCCTTCCTCCAAATCAATTCCCATACCTCTATCTACTAACAGTTTAAACCCAGACAAACACCTCTAACCACTTCTTCCAACGAGTTCGCAACAGCAACAACCCCAGCTCTCGATAGGTGCACCCCATCACGAGCATACATTTCATTCCTTCCATAGAAGTGTTCCCAGTTGTCTATGAAAGATATTGCATTTGATTTGCAATATCTTTCCAGCCGGCAATTGACACCAAGTGCCCTCGACATCCATTCATTTCCCACTCCCTTTCTTGGAAGAATGCCACATATGATCGGGATTCCTCCCTTGCTCCTAACTAATTCTATTGCTGTCTTGAATCTTTGTATTAGTTCCTCACTCCTAACTCGCCCAACATCATTACCCCCTGCACTTAAACAAATAATGTGTTTGTTCCCATTTCCCTTCATAATATCATTCATGTTTCCAACAATATCACCAATTCCAGCTCCCGGATAGCACACCCTTAATCTTTTCCCCCTTTCTCTGGCACAAAACGTTCTGTCTAAATATCTCACCTGAGAATCTCCCACAACCAAAATTCGCTTCGATTCTCCCTTTTCCTTTCGAGCAGTTTGAGGGACCTGCGTTTCAATGCTCCTCGTTGCTTTGCCTTTGGCTCCTCGTTGAGCAACAGGTTCACCACAGCACTCGTCCTCTAACACATCAAATGCGTTAGATGTCCTTAGGCTAGGTGTCGGTTTTGCCAAGGTCTTCTTAAGACCCCTGTCTTTTACCACTTGCCAAGACGAGGTCTCCTCCTTTGTTTCTTCCTGACGTTGCTTCAGCTGTCGTACCTCCTCCCGTAGCGAATCCAGCTCTGTCCTCAGAGCTCCAACTAGATTCACCAGGTCCTTTACTAATCCTTCCATTATTGCTGTAATAATATTACTACAATCGGAGCTCCAGCTAACACAACCTCTCACTGTGACAGCACCTGACTGACTCTTAACAGCACCTGACTGACTCTGACGATATTCTTCACCCTTTTCTCCTAGCTTGGCTAGCATGTTGTAAGTGATTTTGTCCTCGCCTGGAGCTGTATTTTTAGTTTTCTTTGTAGCACTTCTGAGTTCTTTTAGATTGAAAGGTTGGTCTAGTTCGTCAGGTAAGGCTAAAGCATCATCTATTTTTTTCCATCTTGCTGCTTGAAGTCTTTGTTGGTGAGTCAGAGTTGCTTGAGGAAGTTGAGTGGAACTGGCTCTTGAAGCAAATAGATTTGCTAGCCTTTCTGCTTCTTGCTCTGGATGATCATGGTGCGGTGGAGCAGGAGGCGATTTTCCTTTGGCCTTGTTGATCTGCCTCCAGATGTCGCCCAAGGACGTATGCTGATTTAGCTTGGCACACCACTCGATCCATTTTTCTTCTCTGATTTTTGCTGTTTCTTCGTGCACATGATCTCGGACGGCTCTAAGAAGTCCTAGATTAGCTTCGGTTCTATCTCTTCTGAAATTCTTTCGTGCACTATTTAGTCTGTTATGTAGCTCTTTGATCCTATCACAGTAATACCAATGGTCCTTGTGTTGTTGGGTAATTGTTTTCCTCTTGGGGATGGCTTGATTTGCTGCTCTATGTATTGCATTTACTAAATCTTTTTCCATTTCTTCGGTGTTTTCAGGAGGAGTGTAGTTTTGGTGCCAAGTTTCGAGAGCTTCCTGAAACTTCGTCCAATCTGCCTTGATAAAGTCCCATCCGGGTTCGGGAGCTGGAGGTCTAGGAGGTAGTGCTATATTAATAACTGTTTTTGTTGCAAAGTGGTCACTAGTCAGAACATGATCCACTGACCAATGACACAACTCATAAATACTGGTGGAGACAAACGTGAGATCCAACTTTCCCCCACCAGTGTGGGTTGGTTCCGTCGAATTAAGCAGACTGATTTCTGGCACTTCATCCAAAAGATGTTCAATATGTCTTCCGTTGGTGTCGGTTCTTGCTGAATCAAGTAGTAATTCACTATGAGCGTTAAAGTCGCCAGAGATGATAGTAAGTGTAGTGACTGCTATTTCAAAGATTGTTGAGAGATCCATGTCATGTTCTCTCTGGCTCTTGTATACATTGAAGATGGACAGCGTTGAGTTCCTCATAGTGAGCTTAACTCCCATAATTTCGACGTTCTCGCCACAGTTGGGCAGGTCTGTGATTGCCGTGGCATTAATATGATTTCTTACTAGAACTGAAATGCCTCTGGTGCCACCTTGTGCCATGGGGCAGTGGAATCCTTGATATCCTGGGATATTGATATATCTGTCAGTCCTGGTGAGTGTTTCCTGAAGTAGAACAATATCAATACTATCCTTGAGAAGCACTGCTCTGAGTGTTTGTGCTTTGCTTTTGAATCCTTGAATATTCCATTGTATAATTTTGAGATTGTCCATTTTTCCGTTTATAGTGGAATCATTGAGTCCATGGTTTTTACAATACTGGTTTTCCCGACTGTTTGTGTCTTCTTGGCTGGCGTAGAGAGTTTCTTCTTGGTTGGTGATGAGACTCCTGGTTGGGCCGAAGCGCCCCTGCTACATCCAGCCACTGGGGCACCCGATGGTGCAGGGATCAGCATTCCTGCCTGGGAGGTCCCGGAGGCAACGGCAGACATGTTCGCCCTGCCGCCCTGATCCATTCTGTTGCTGTCTCCCAGTGGAGCAGCACTCCCTTAACCATTCCAGTTGTTGGAGGCCCCGTCCCTTCCCAGACCAAAAAGACCCAGCTCGCCAGACTGTTGCTGTTCTTCATTTATTCGGACTTGCCGAGGGGTGTACCACTGACTTTTTACCGAGGGTCTGGTCGATTGGGGTCTAAAAGTTGTTACTTTGGGTTGCTGGGTTGATCCGAAAGCTAGTATCCTTTTTACCCTTTCTGGACATCGTTTGTTCCAGGCGTGATGTGTATCCCCGGGCATTTTGCTTTAGTTTGTTTGCCTTCTTTGTGCAGATTCTTGCATATGTCGGTATTGTGGAGCTCGCTACATACACCACAGCGTTCCGGGCCTCTGCAACCATCATTGTGGTGGCCGAAGCGCTGACATCTGTAGCAGCGCATGGGTTCTGGGTTGTACAGTCTCAGCTTGAATTGACCATAGATCCCAACACTCAGAGTGTTGATGCGAGGTCTTTTTATTGTTACAAGAACCTGTCTTGTTTCAATATTGTTGTGCTTGCATCTTTCTGCCGTTGTGACATTTGGGCATTCTAGGAGTCTGTTTGCATGAATTTCGACCGGGAAATTTTGAACTATCATTTTGGTGATTTTTTCTTCTGGTTTCAGTTCAACTAGGTGTTCTGTGTTCCTGAGGTTTGTGATTATATCCGGATTAGCTGTGGATATGTTATATCTACCTCTAATGTCGGGCTTGGCTCTAAGATCTGATCCTGGATTATTCTTTTCCAGTGCGGAAATGTAAGCATAAGTGGGAGCATCTACTGGTTTTTTGGTTTTAAATATGGTCCTTGGCATTGGTTTGGGTGCTGCTCTTGAGTTCTGGTTGGCTTCAAGTTTGGTTTCTGAATAATAATATTCAGCAATAATGGAGGGTTTGGTGAGGGAGTTGGTGAGTCTGGTTGGAGCTCTGAGGACAGAGCTGGATTCGTTGCGGGAGGAGGTAAGGCAGCTTAAGCAACGACAGGATGAAGCAAAGGAGGAGACCGGCATTAGGGAGACCCCGTCTTGGCATATTGTAAAAGACAGGGGTCTTTTACTTTTACAATATGCCAGGGGTCTTCTTTTCTTTTACAAGAAGACCTTGGCAAAAAAGACACCTAATACCATAAAGATTAGAAACGCATTTGATGTGTTGGAGGACGAGTGCTGTGGTGAACCTATGGTTCAGCGTGGAGGTAAGGGCATAGCGGCGAGGAACATTGAAGCGCGTGTCCCTCAAAGTGCCCCAAGAGAAAAGGGAGGATCGAAGCGAATTTTGGTTGTGGGAGATTCCCAGGTGAGGTATTTGGACAGAACGTTTTGTGCCAGAGATAAAGGAAACAGATTAAGGGTTTGCTATCCTGGAGCTGGTATTGGTGATATTGTTGGAAACATGAAAGATATTATGACGGGAAATGGGAGCAAACCCATTATTTGTATTAGTGTAGGGGGTAATGATGTTGGGAGAGTTAGAAGTGAGGAACTAATACTGAAATTCAAGACAGCAATAGAATTAGTTAGGAGCAAGGGAGGAATCCCGATCATATGTGGCATTCTTCCAAGAAAGGGAGTGGGAAATGAATGGATGTCGAGGGCACTTGGTGTCAATTGCAGGCTGGAAAGATATTGCAAATCTAATGCAATATCTTATATAGACAACTGGGAACACTTCTATGGAAGAAATGAAATGTATGCTCGGGATGGGGTGCATCTATCGAGAGCTGGGGTTGTTGCTGTTACAAATTCGTTGGAAGAAGTGGTTAGAGGTGTTTGTTTGGGTTTAAACTGTTAGTAGATAGAGGTATGGGAATTGATTTGGAGGAAGGATGGAATAAAAGTATGTGTTTGCGGGAGAAAGGAATTGGCAAAATGATCAGGGAAAGAGAAGGGCCTCAAAATAACAATTCACTTAGGGTATATTACACAAACAGTAGAAGTCTAAGAAATAAAATTAACGAATTAAATGCTCTTGTCTGCACAGAAAAAATAGATATTATTGCACTTACCGAAACGTGGATGAATGTTGATAATAGAGAACTATTAGCCGAATATCAAATAAATGGATTTAAACTATTTCACACAGATAGATATATTAGACGAGGTGGTGGAGTAGCCATATACGTTAGGGACAATTTGAAATGTAGTCTCAAAGAGGGAATCAAAACTGAGCCACACACAGAAACTATTTGGATAGAATTAAACGAAAAAGCAAATAATATTATAATTGGAGTTATATATAGGCCACCAAATTTAGACAGAATGGAAGCAAAGCATCTATGGGATGAAATATCTAGGGCATCTAGATCTAACAGTATTTATGTCATGGGTGACTTTAATTTGAGTGGAATAAACTGGTTGAACAAAACAGGGAATAGTGAAGCAGAAGATTTTCTAGAATTAATTGACGATTGCTTTCTTACGCAACACATTAAGGAACCAACACGGGAAAATAATATTTTAGATTTAGTGTTAACTAACAGGGAAACACAAATTAATGACATCGAAATAGGGAGTGAGCTAGGGAACAGTGATCACAAAGAAATCAGATTTGGCATAGAATGGAATAGACCTGTAGGAGAAAATTCTGTTAAAGTGCCAGATTTTCGAAAAGCTGATTTTAATAGCCTAAGAAATTTTTTGGGTCAAATTGATTGGAAAGTCTTGGGTATGGGGTGTGGGCCGGTCTTGGAGCGAGACATGAACCCAGCGATGGGTGATGTAAATGGGGATTTCGATGTAGATTCAATTTATAACGTATTTAAGAATATTCTAAACAAAGCACAGGAACGTAGTATACCACACAAATTGAATAGATCGATTACTAATGACCCAAAGTGGATAACAAAGAATTTGAAGAATCTTATAGGTAAAAAGAGAGCTTGGTACAAGAGGATTAAAAATGGGGAGGTCACTTTAGAACAGGAATTCGTACAACTAGTTAGAAATGTTAAAAAGAGATAAGGAAAGCAAAAAGAAACTATGAAGTTCGTATAGCAGGGCAAGCAAAGACAAATCCTAAAGGGTTTTTTCAGTTATATCGAACTAAGACTAGGGAAAGGATAGGTCCATTAAAAACTGAGACAGGTCAAATAACAGATAGTGATGAAGAGATGAGTAGTATTTTTAATAAATATTTTGTATCTGTATTTACTAAAGAGGAACTTAACAATATGCCTTCAGCCCAACAAGTCTATGTGGGTGGGGACGAGGACAGGTTGACGAGTTTAGCAGTTACCAGGGAGGATGTTATTAAACAAATAGTAAAACTCAAACCAAACAAATCCCCAGGGCCGGATGAAGTGTTTGCCAGAGTGCTGAAAGAATGCAAAGAGGAGCTTTGTGACCCACTGTCAATCATATTTAATAAATCAATAGAGTCAGGCACAGTGCCAGAGTTTTGGAAAGTTGCTAATGTGATACCAGTTTTTAAGAAAGGAGATAGATCACTTGCGTCTAACTATCGACCAATTAGCCTAACGTCTATTGTGGGAAAGTTACTCGAATCTATAATAGCAAATAAAATTCGTCTTCATCTTGAAAAACATAAATTAATAATTGAGTCGCAACATGGTTTTATAAATGGCCGTTCATGTTTAACAAATTTGTTATCTTTTTATTCTAGCATAGTTGAGGCAGTTGATAGTGGTAAGGATTGTGATGTTGTGTACCTTGACTTTAGCAAAGCTTTCGATACAGTGCCACATGAAAGACTGATTAAAAAGATAGAGGCTCATGGTATTGGGGGTGCTATATTAAGCTGGATTAGGGCATGGCTATACCAAAGGAAACAGAGAGTTAGTATAAATGGAGTCAAGTCAGAGTGGGAAAATGTTGTAAGTGGAGTGCCTCAAGGCTCTGTCTTGGGACCTCTGTTGTTTATAATATATATAAATGATTTAGATTCAGGTTTGAGTAGCAACATTTGCAAATTTGCCGATGATACGAAAATCGGTAGGGAAATTAATTCGGAGGAGGACTCACTATCACTTCAAGTTGATCTAGATAGGGTTTTGAAATGGTCAAAGGACTGGCAGATGCAGTTTAATGCTGATAAATGTAAAGTTCTGAGGCTAGGTAATGATGATAGAGTTACAAGATACGAGCTAGATGGTGTTGAGATTGCGAAGTCGGATTGCGAAAGGGATCTGGGAGTTATAATTAGTAAGAATTTAAAACAAAAGGATCAATGCATAAATGTTCGTAATAAGGCAAATAGGACACTCGGATTTATTAATCGCAGCGTAAGTAACAAGACACCTGGTGTGGTTCTCAAGCTATATCTTGCTCTGGTTAGGCCCCATTTAGATTATGCAGTTCAGTTTTGGTCGCCATATTATAGAATGGATATAAATTCACTTGAACGTGTCCAGCGTAGGATGACTAAGTTAATTCCCCAAATTAGAAATCTTTCATATGAAGAAAGATTAACAAAGCTTAATTGCATTCACTGGAAAGGTTAGCATTAGCGGCATTATAGTAGAAGTGATGGAGGGATTACAGGAGGAATTGGTGAACTTGGGTTGGGCTCTGAGAGCAGAGTGGATTCCTTACGAGAGGAGGTGCGACAGCTGAAACGTCGGGCAGAAAAGGAGCGAAGACCAAGATAAACAAGACTCGTCGTGGAGAGTCGTTGGGGACAGGGGTCTTAAGAAGACCGGACAAGGACGCCTACAGACGCCTAAAGAAGCAAATCATTTGCCGGGTTAGAGGACGAGTGCGTGGTGAGCCAGCAGTTCACTACGAAAAAGAAATCAGCAAGGAGCGGCGAAGCGCGGGCCCCTCAGGGTGTCAGAAAGTAAGGAGGTACCGAGGCGAGTTTGGGTTGTGGGAGATTCCCAGGTGAGGTATTTAGACAGAACGTTTTGTTGCCAGAGATAGGGGGAAACAGATTAAGAGTTTGCTATCCGGGAGCTGGAATTGGTGATATTGTTGGAAACATGAAAGATATTATGACGGGAAATGGGAAAACCATTATTGTATTAGGTAGGGGGTAATGATGTGGGAGAGTTAGAAGTGAGGAACTAATACTGAATTCAAGACAGCAATAGAATTAGTTAGGAGCAAGGGAGGAANAGCAATTTTGTAAAATGTCCCCTTGTTATGCCCATTTTTTCACTTGTCCCTATATCTATTTCACCCCTAATTTGTCGACTTTCCAGTGAATGTGTATTTAAGCTTTGCCAATCTTTCTTCACATGACAGGTTTCCAATATGATTACCTTTGTCATCCTACGCTAGATGCGTTCAAGTGAATTCATGTCTATCTCTATGTAGAACTGCATAATCTAAATGGAGGCCTAACCAGAGCAAGATACAGATGAAGAACAACACCAGGTGTGTTATGAGTAACGCTTGAATTTATACACCCAGTGTCCTATTTGCCTTATTAACGAACATGCATTCATTGATTTTAAGTTTTAAATTCTTACGTTTTTAATTAGAATTTACTCCCAGATTCCTTTCGCAATCTCACACCATCGTGTGATCTATCATCATTACTTAGCCTCAAACCTTACATTTATCAGCATTAAACTGCATCCTACGTGGAAAGAATCGAGCCTAAAAATAATCATGTATGAATAACTGGTTAGAAAATCATGTGACTCGCAGAGGATCTAAGGAATCATAGAACAACAAATGGAAAGCAATTGAAGACCGACAACATCTCATATCTTCACAGACGGATCAGTTGATTAGAAAGAAATTTTGTTTGTTTGTTATTTCTACTAAAGAAGTGGCCACACATTTACAATGCTAATCAGCATATATTAATTTTCTTCTGTCCTCCATTGACATGGTTAGAGATCTGTTAAACATATAGTTCAGTGGAAAAATCCATCATATTGCCGATGATGGTTATCAGTGAAAAAAATTCATCATCTGCTTCATGACAGTAAACATCAGGTTGACAGGGCCCAAATGAAAGGTGGAAATTGTGTGAAACCCCGTGAGGATCAATTGGGATTCTGCTGAGGATCCCGATGTTCAATCATCAAGAGCAGCTGCAATAAATGTTACAGAGACTACAATAGTTAAAAAAGCAGTTGTAGAATGGGACACTAGTGAAGATTGTGCATCTATATCGCCACCAATATAACGTTATTAAAATAAAAGATTAAATCAGTGAAAAAAAGAAGGAAACTCTACCTTCATTTAAAACTTTGACTCATATATTAAGTAACAGGGATATCGCGAATAACCGTACTCAATTATGGGCTCATTATAGTCCGTGCTACATGGACATTTTAATTCAGAGTAGCTGAATCCTCGTCACGGCCCTTGAGGATTTGTTCTCAGTAAGTTCTCATTTGATACATCATGTTAGTGTGATTTCTGTGTATAATGATGCAAGGGCGAAGAGGAAGAACAGCCTATTGACATAGCTCGAGTACAGGAGGAAGTTGTGTAAAAGCCTGGTTTGCGCCTCAGAGTACCCGTGGGATCCAGTATGTTCAGTATAACTTCGGTTTCAAATCTTTTACCCTGTCGTAGCTCAGTCGATTAAGGCAGTGTCTGGGATGCTCCAGGACGCAGGTTCGAATTCTCGTCACGGGCCTTGTGGATTTGTTCAGAGTAGCTGAACTTAAAACAACAACAACCCTAAGAGAATGAAATTTTACATTTGTGACTTGAGAGTCATACTAATCATTTCTTCCATGGTAGACTTGGACACAAGGAGTGTTTCAAGCGTAGGACCGACATCTATATGAATTATTTTGGATGTTTAGCATTTGCTACATAATAATATTCTACCAATCGTACAATTCTTTATAATTTTAATATTAACAAATAATACAAATATTGAAACTTTTAATTCATTTTATTTCATAAAAATATTTACAAGAGTTGCACTGTTCATAGAATAGTGACATTGTCCATAATTGAATGACACTGTCCATACTTGAGTGTCACTGTCCATTCTTTAGTGACACTGTCCATTCTTTAGTGACACTGTACATACTTGAGTGACAATGTCCATACTTTAGTGACACTGTCCATACTTTAGTGACACTGTCAATACTTGAGTGACAATGTCCATACTTTAGTGACACTGTCAATACTTGAGTGACAATGTCCATACTTTAGTGACACTGTCCACACTTGTGTGACAATGTCCATACTTTAGTGGCACTGTCCACACTAGTGACACTGTCCATACTTGAGTGATACTGTCCATACCTGAGTGACACTGTCCATATTTAAGTGACACAGTCCATACTTGAGTGACACTGTCCATACCTGAGTGTCACCGTCCATACTGGAAAGACACCGTCCATATAAACACTTATCAAGTTAGGCTTATTTCTTTTCAGTAGAGAACAGACATATAGGTTTCATCATTAATGCTGTAAAACAGATCATAAGATGATGAATCTAATGTGCAATTGTATTTTGACAAGAACGTTATGCCTAAAGTTAGAGGAACCATATCCTGTATTCGTACCTCTTCTTGATGGCTTTAAAAAGATGGAAGATTTACTGTTTTTAAACTGGTGAATTACGTGGTTCTCTGCCATCAGTGGGAAACTAAAGAAGAACAGTGGTGTGTCCTCAGGGATGAAGTAATTGTCCATTTCAGGAGGGAAAATATTTACAGTGGCAACGAGCTCTTTGCCATTTTGTAATTTAATTTTACAATTTCTACTCTCCTTATCTTGAGGTGTTTGTTTTCATTCGAAAACTGAGAATCACGGAGAATGGTTGAGTCGATTTTCTTATCTAATTCCAGTTCCTGTGCGAGTCCGTGTTCTATACCATTGCTTGTTGTCCCAGAATCGAGAAACATCTTACAGCATTTACCATTGACTTCCACTGGGAGGTAGTTATGTCCGTCCAGAGAAATCTCCTCCAAACCATCGAACGACGGGAGACAAGACGGAATAGGAGGAAAAGTTAGGTATATTGTGAGGACTTCACCATCTGAACTAACCTCATACCCAGCATTTCCATTCCCGTATTCCTGTATTTCAGATGCTTCAGTGCAAGGTTTCTGTATTTCAGATAATTTATCCCGGGTTTTCAGTGTTTCAGATGATTTATCCCGGAGTTTCTGTACTTTAGATGCTTTTTCCCAGTGTTTCTGTACCTCACATGATTGATCCCGATGTTTCTGAATATCAGATGTTTCATTACAGGATTTCCGTTTCTCAGATGTTTCATTACAGGATTTCCGTTTGTCAGATGTTTCATTACAGGATTTCCGTTTCTCAGATGATTTATCCCGATGTTTCTGTATTTCAGATGATTTATCCCGGTGTTTCTGTATTTCAGATGATATATCTTGATGTTTATGTACTTCAGAAGCATCATTACAGAGTTTCTGTATTTCAGATGCTTTATCCCAATGTTTCAGGATTTTAGATGCCTCACTATTGGATTTAGGTATATGAGATGATTTATTCCGGTGTTTCTGAACTTCATCACAGGTTTTCGGTATTTCAACTTCTTTATTCCAGTATACCTGTACTTTAGAAGATTTTTCCCGGTGTTTCTGTACCTCAGACGATTTATCCCGGTGTTTCTGTATTTCAGACGATTTATCTTGGTGTTTCTGTATTTCAGAAGCATCATTACAGATTTTCTTTATTTCATATGCTTTATCTTTCAGGACTTTAGATGCCTCACTATTGGTTTTAGACATATCTGATGATTTATTCCGGTGTTTCTGAACTTCATTGCAGGGTTTCGGTATTTCAATTTCTTTATTCCAGTATTCCTGTCCTTTAGAAGATTTTTCCCGGTGTTTCTGTACCTCAGTCGATTTATCCCGGTGTTTCTGTATTTCAGATGATTTGTTTTGGTGTTTCTGTATTTCAGAAGCATCATTACAGATTTTCTTTATTTCAGATGCTTTATCTTTCAAGACTTTAGATGACTCATTATTGGTTTTAGACATATCTGATGATTTATTCCGGTGTTTCTGAACTTCATTGCAGGGTTTCGGTATTTCAATTTCTTTATTCCAGTATTCCTGTCCTTTAGAAGATTTTTCCCGGTGTTTCTGTACCTCAGTCGATTTATCCCGGTGTTTCTGTATTTCAGATGATTTGTCTTGGTGTTTCTGTATTTCAGAAGCATCATTACAGATTTTCTTTATTTCAGATGCTTTATCTTTCAAGACTTTAGATGACTCATTATTGGTTTTAGACATATCTGATGATTTATTCCGGTGTTTCTGAACTTCATTGCAGGGTTTCGGTATTTCAATTTCTTTATTCCAGTATTCCTGTCCTTTAGAAGATTTTTCCCGGTGTTTCTGTACCTCAGTCGATTTATCCCGGTGTTTCTGTATTTCAGACGATTTATCTTGGTGTTTCTGTACTTCAGAAGCATCATTACAGATTTTCTTTATTTCAGATGCTTTATCCCAATGTTTCAGGACTTTAGATGCCTCACTACTGGTTTTAGACATATCTGATGATTTATTCCGGTGTTTCTGAACTTCATTGCAGGGCTTCGGTATTTCAACTTCTCTATTCCAGTATTCCTGTACTTTAGAAGATTTTTCCCGGTGTTTCTGTACCTCAGACGATTTATCCCGGTGTTTGTGTGCCTCAGACGATTTATCTTGGTGTTTCTGTACTTCTAAAGCATCATTACAGATTTTCTTTATTTCAGATGCTTTATCCCAATGTTTCAGGACTTTAGATGCCTCACTACTGGTTTCAGACATATCTGATGATTTATTCCGGTGTTTCTGAACTTCATTGCAGGGTTTCGGTATTTCAACTTCTTTATTCCAGTATTCCTGTACTTCAGAAGATTTTTCCCGGTGTTTCTGTACCTCAGACGATTTATCCCGGTGTTTCTGTATTTCAGACGAATTATCTTGGTGTTTCTGTACTTCAGAAGCATCATTACAGATTTTCTTTATTTCAAATGCTTTATCTTTCAGGACTTTAGATGCCTCACTACTGCTTTTAGACATATCTGATGATTTATTCCGGTGTTTCTGAACTTCATTGCAGGGTTTCGGTATTTCAACCGCTCTATTGCAGTATTCCTTTATTTTAGATGATTTATCCCATTGATTCTGTAATCCTGCGCGTCCTTTGGAGAATGTCTGTATATCATCTGCTCCATCGCTGTATTTTTGTTTTTTTTCGGGGTGACATTGTTGGAGTGATGCTCACTCAGTTTCCTCTTGGAGTTTCGCACGAAAAGAATTCTTTTCATCGTCAATTTCACAAAGGTGTTCAGAGATGGGTCTAACTCACACAGGTGTTGAGAGATGGGGTCTAACTCACACAGGTGTTGAGAGAAAGGACAAGTGACGATACACGTTTGTTGTTGTTGTTGTTAAAGATTTAGCTACTCAGGACGAAGTGTCCATGTCGCACGAGCTATGGTGAGCCCGTATTTGAGTTTGGTTAGAATGCAGAATGCTCACTAATGAGTCCCATTCCTCAACGGCTTTTCTAATCATTGTAGTCGCGGTGGAATGTGCATCTAATGCAGCTGCTGTCGTAGGATTAATGTTGAGTTTGATGCGCAGGGGTTCAGTAGCTTCACATTCCAGTAAGTAGTGCAACAGTGGCGCCTCTGCTTCAGTTTCACATATGTGACACTCTTTAACTATTGGGTTCATTACCTCCCAGCAGCACTTGTAACCAAGCCTGAGTCTGTGTATGGCTACTGCTATGTCTCTGGATATCTTTTTGCCAGGCTTGAAAGAGAAGTAACCAGTGTTTTGTTCGTACCATATCGCAGTGGATCTTCCTTCCGCTACTTTGGCTCTGTGACGACCTTTGATAGTTGAGAATATTTTCTTCTTGATTTGCTCCTTTATCTGTGAGAAACTTGGAGGTATTTGAACCTGTACAACAGGTAGCGAAGTGGCAGTTTTTGCTAGTGAGTCTGCCTTTTCATTACCATCTATGCCAATGTGACTTGGTATCCAATTTAGGGTGATTGACAACCCTCGATTATGGGCTTCTTTTCCCATATGTTGAATTTCTGTGAGGAGTTGTATATTATCTCTGTGCTGACTGGATAACAATGCCTGGAGCGAAGATTTAGAGTCGGTATGAATGATGACATCATGTAAATTATTTTCAATTGCATATTTTATTGCCTCCTTCAGGGCATATAATTCTGTTTGCAAAGTTGAGTACCCACTATTCATGCTCCAGTAAGCCTCATGGTTGGTAGTGTAAACTGCTGCCCCAGCAGAACCTTTTTCTTGATCGACTGATTCGTCTGTGAAGATGTGAGTCGTTGTGGGTCTAGAGATAGTTTCCATTTGTTGTTCTATTACTTCCTTGAGCCTCTGCGGGTCACATGCTGATTTTTTAACTGGTAATCTTTCAATGATTATTTTTATATTCGATTCTTCCCATGGAGGAGGCTGTTGAAAGTGTTGATATGGTCTATCTTCCCTTTTGTTTTTAATGGTCCATTTTAGGTTCATTTTCTCTAAAATCTTGACCACATTATCCATCCATGAGCTTGTTCTATACTGTAGGTTTTTCTGCAATGATCTCTGTATGCTGTCTTTGACTGACAGCCTGGCGGTTGTTCCAGTAAGTTTTCCTATTATGGTGGCTATCCTTTGTTTCATCCTGTTTTCTAATGCTGGTAGTTTTGTTTCCATTCTAAGGTTCTCTCTACGCGTCCATATAGGTGCTCCCAGCATTGTTCTCAGAGCATCATTTTGAGACACTTCCAGTTTCTCCCATTGGTTATCACTGAGGGATGTAAGAGCAGGAGCAGCATAGTCGATGAGTGACCTAACTGCTTGAACGTAGTACATTTTGAGTACTGGTAGAAATGCACCCTCTCTAAGACTGGTCAGAGAGCGCAAAGCTGAGTTTCTGGCTTTACAGCGTTACCGAAGATATTCAATTTCTTGAGTGAATTTCAACTGGTTGTCTATTATGACTCCTAGGTATTGAAAAGAGGTAACCCACTCGATTTCTTGTCCTTGTATTGCCAGTCTGATGTCTTGAGTTCTCATTTTAACGGCCATTGCTTTTGTTTTATTGCTGTTTATTTCCACTGCTATGCGTTCCGCTTCCCTGCTGATAATATCTAGGCATTTTTGTGCATGGTTCCTTGCACCTTTGCCTTTGATGATGACCACAAAGTCGTCTGCATAGTTAAGAAGTTTGGCTTTTGGTAGCTTGAGCTTCATGAATTGTTCCATGAGACAGTTGAAGAGGAAGGGGCTTAGTATTCCTCCCTGAGGAGTTCCATTTTCCAGCCTCTTTGAGGTCGATGTTTTTCCTTGGAATTTGACTTTAGCTTCTCGGTTAAGCAGGCTTCCTTTGGCAAAAGCAAGAGCGTGTCCTTTGATTTCCTTATCCACAAGGCAGCACAGTGTAGCTGGAGCACTGGCTAACTCGAAGGCTTTTTCAAGGTCTAGAAAAATAAGGATTCTAGGTTTGTCATTGATGATAAACGTTTAGCCGGATCTACTCTTATACTGGCAATACACTCGTTGTTGTTGTTGTTAAAGATTTAGCTACTCAAGTGTCCATGTAGCACGAGCTATGGTGAGCCCGTAATTGAGTTTGGTTATACATGATAACCTTTTTCCTATGATATTTGGGTCTAAGTTTAAAATGGAGGAGGGTATTTCTCTTTTTTTTCCAGTTTATTTATCGCTTCTGTTTTAGTGCACTGGTTTTAATCCTGTTTTATTAACATTATCTTGGTGGTGGATGTAGATGCAGAATGCTCACCAATGAGTCCCATTCCTCAACGGTTTTTCTAATCATTGTAGTCGCGGTGGAATGTGCATCTAATGCAGCTGCTGTCGTTGGATTAATGTTGAGTTTGATGCGCAAGGGTTCAGTAGCTTCACATTCCAGTAAGTAGTGCAACAGTGGCGCCTCTGCTTCAGTTTCACATATGTGACACTCTTTAACTATTGGGTTCATTACCTCACAGCAGCACTTGTAACCAAGCCTGAGTCTGTGTATGGCTACTGCAATGTCTCTGGATATCTTTTTGCCAGGCTTGAAAGAGGAGTAACCAGTGGCTTGTTCGTACCATATCGCAGTGGATCTTCCTTCCGCTACTTTGGCTCTGTGGCGACCTTTGATAGTTGAGAATATTTTCTTCTTGATTTGCTCCTTTATCTGTGAGAAACTTGGAGGTATTTGAACCTGTACAACAGGTAGAGCAGAGGCAGTTTTTGCTAGTGAGTCTGCCTTTTCATTACCATCTATGCCAATGTGACTTGGTATCCAATTTAGGGTGATTGACAACCCTCGATTATGGGCTTCTTTTCCTATATGTTGAATTTCTGTGAGGAGTTGTATATTATCTCTGTGCTGACTGGATAACAATGCCTGGAGCGAAGATTTAGAGTCGGTATGAATGATGACATCATGTAAATTATTCTCAATTGCATATTTTATTGCCTCTTCAGGGCATATAACTCTGTTTGCAATGTTGAGCACCCACTATTCATGCTCCAGTAAGCCTCATGGTTGTTAGTGTAAACTGCTGCCCCAGCAGAACCTTTTTCTTGATCGACTGATCCGTCTGTGAAGATGTGAGTCGTTGTGGGTCTAGAGATAGTTTCCATTTGTTGTTCTATTACTTCCTTGAGCCTCTGCGGGTCACATGCTGATTTTTTAACTGGTAATCTTTCAATGATTATCTTTATATTCGATTCTTCCCATGGAGGAGGCTGTCGAAAGTGTTGATATGGTCTATCTTCCCCTTTGTTTTAATGGTCCATTTCAGGTCCATTTTCTCTAAAATCTTGACCACATTATCCATCCATGAGCTTGTTCTATAATGTAGGTTTTTCTGAAATGATCTCTGTATGCTGTCTTTGATTGACAGCCTGGCGGTTGTTCCAGTAAGTTTTCCTATTATGGTAGCTATCCTTTGTTTCATCCTGTTTTCTAATGCTGGTAGTTTTGTTTCCATTCTAAGGTTCTCTCTACGCGTCCATATAGGTGCTCCCAGCATTGTTCTCAGAGCATCATTTTGAGACACTTCCAGTTTCTCCCATTGGTTATCACTGAGGGATGTAAGGGCAGGAGCAGCATAGTCGATGAGTGACCTAACTGCTTGAACGTAGTACATTTTGAGTACTGGTAGAGATGCACCCTCTCTAAGACTGGTCAGGGAGCGCAAAGCTGAGTTTCTGGCTTTACAGCGTTGCCGAAGATATTCAATTTCTTGAGTGAATTTCAACTGGTTGTCTATTATGACTCCTAGGTATTGAAAAGAGGTAACCCACTCGATTTCTTGTCCTTGTATTGCCAGTCTGATGTCTTGAGTTCTCATTTTAACGGCCATTGCTTTTGTTTTATTGCTGTTTATTTTCACTGCTATGCGTTCCGCTTCCCTGCTGATAATATCTAGGCATTTTTGTGCATGGTTCCTTGCACCTTTGCCTTTGATGATGACCACAAAGTCGTCTGCATAGTTAAGAAGTTTGGCTTTTGGTAGCTTGAGCTTCATGAATTGTTCCATGAGACAGTTGAAGAGGAAGGGGCTTAGAATTCCTCCCTGCGGAGTTCCATTTTCCAGCCTCTTTGAGGTCGATGTTTTTCCTTGGAATTTGACTTTAGCTTCTCGGTTAAGTAGGCTTCCTTTGGCAAAAGCAAGAGCGTGTCCTTTGATTTCCTTATCCACGAGGCAGCACAGTGTAGCTGGAGCACTGGCTAACTCGAAGGCCTTTTCAAGGTCTAGAAAAATAAGGATTCCAGGTTTGTCATTGATTTTATCCAGGAGGGAGGTAATGCATTCTGTGGTTCCCACACCTTTTCTGTAAGCAAACATATTTTGGTGTAGTGGATTGGCTTTCCATTAAATTCGATTAAGGGCCATTCTTTCTGCAGTTTTGGCCAGACAGCTTGTTAATGAGATGGGTCTTGGATTTCCTGGGTCTTTAGGTAAGCGAATGGGAACTATAATTGCACTGTTCCAAGAGAGTGGTCGGGTTCTTGTCACCCATACTCTGTTTATGAGATTCAAGAAGGCTTCTTACATAAGAACATAAGAACATAAGAACAAAGGCAACTGCAGAAGGGCTATTGGCCCATACGAGGCAGCTCCTATTTATAACCACTCAATCTCACTCATATACATGTCCAACCCAAGCTTGAAACAATCGAGGGACCCCACCTCCACAATGTTACGCGGCAATTGGTTCCACAAATCAACAACCCTGTTACTGAAGCAATATTTACCTAAGTCTTTCCTAAATCTAAACTTATCCAATTTATACCCATTGTTTCGCGTTCTGTCCTGTGTTGATACTTTTAATACCCTATTAATATCCCCTTTGTTATCACCATTCATCCACTTGTAAACCTCTATCATGTCACCCTTAACTCTTCGCCTTTCCAGTGAATGCAACTTAAGCTTTGTTAATCTTTCTTCATATAAAAGATTTCTAATTTGGGGAATTAACTTAGTCATTCTACGCAGGACACGTTCAAGTGAATTTATATCCATTCTATAATATGGCGACCAAAACTGAACTGCATAATCTAAATGGGGCCTAACAAGAACAAGATATAGCTTGAGAACCACACCAGGTGTCTTGTTACTTGCCCTGCGATTAACAAATCCGAGTGTCCGATTTGCCTTATTACGAACATTCATGCATTGATCCTTTTGTTTTAAATTCTTACTAATTATAACTCCCAGATCCCTTTCGCAATCCGACTTCGCAATCTCAACACCATCTAGCTCGTATCTTGTAACTCTATCATCATTACCTAGCCTCAGAACTTTACATTTATCAGCATTAACTGCATCTGCCAGTCCTTTGACCATTTCAAAACCCTATCTAGATCAACTTGAAGTGATAGTGAGTCCTCCTCCGAATTAATTTCCCTACCGATTTTCGTATCATCGGCAAATTTGCAAATGTTGCTACTCAAACCTGAATCTAAATCATTTATATATATTATAACAACAGAGTCCCAAGACAGAGCCTTGAGGCACTCCACTTACAACATTTTCCCACTCTGACTTGACTCCATTTATACTAACTCTCTGTTTCCTTTGGTATAGCCATGCCCTAATCCAGCTTATAGCACCCCAATACCATGAGCCTCTATCTTTTTAATCAGTCTTTCATGTGGCACTGTATCAAAAGCTTTGCTAAAGTCAAGGTACACAACATCACAATCCTTACCACTATCAACTGCCTCAACTATGCTAGAATAAAAAGATAACAAATTTGTTAAACATGAACGGCCATTTATAAAACCATGTTGCGACTCAATTATTAATTTATGTTTTTCAAGATGAAGACGAATTTTATTTGCTATTATAGATTCGAGTAACTTTCCCACAATAGACGTTAGGCTAATTGGTCGATAGTTAGACGCAAGTGATCTATCTCCTTTCTTAAAAACTGGTATCACATTAGCAACTTTCCAAAACTCTGGCACTCTGCCTGACTCTATTGATTTATTAAATATGATTGACAGTGGGTCACAAAGCTCCTCTTTGCATTCTTTCAGCACCCTGGCAAACACTTCATCCGGCCCTGGGGATTTGTTTGGTTTGAGTTTACTATTTGTTTAAGAACATCCTCCCTGGTAACTGCTAAACTCGTCAACCTGTCCTCGTCCCCACCCACATAGACTTGTTCGGCTGAAGGCATATTGTTAAGTTCCTCTTTAGTAAATACAGATACAAAATATTTGAAAAATACTACTCATCTCTTCATCACTATCTGTTATTTGACCTGTCTCAGTTTTTAATGGACCTATCCTTTCCCTAGTCTTAGTTCGATATAACTGAAAAAACCTTTAGGATTTGTCTTTGCTTGCCCTGCTATACGAACTTCATAGTTTCTTTTTGCTTTCCTTATCTCTTTTTTAACATTTTAACCAGTTGTACGAATTCCTGTTCTAAAGTGACCTCCCCATTTTTAATCCTTTGTACCAAGCTCTCTTTTTACCTATAAGTTCTTCAAATTCTTTGTTATCCACTTTGGGTCATTAGTAATCGATCTATTCAATTTGTGTGGTATACTACGTTCCTGTGCTTTGTTTAGAATATTCTTAAATAAGTTATATATTGAATCCACATCGAAATCCCCATTTACATCACCTATCGCTGGGTTCATGTCTCGCTCCAAGACCGGCCCACACCCATACCCAAGACTTTCCAATCAATTTGACCCAAAAAATTCTTAGGCTATTAAAATCAGCTTTTCGAAAATCTGGCACTTTAACAGAATTTTCTCCTACAGGTCTATTCCATTCTATGCTAAATCTGATTTCTTTGTGATCACTGTTCCCTAGCTCACTCCCTATTTCGATGTCATTAATTTGTGTTTCCCTGTTAGTTAACACTAAATCTAAAATATGTTTTCCCGTGTTGGTTCCTTAATGTGTTGCGTAAGAAAGCAATCGTCAATTAATTCTAGAAAATCTTCTGCTTCACTATTCCCTGTTTTGTTCAACCAGTTTATTCCACTAAATTAAAGTCACCCATGACATAAATACTGTTAGATCTAGATGCCCTAGATATTTCATCCCATAGATGCTTTGCTTCCATTCTGTCTAAATTTGGTGGCCTATATATAACTCCTAATATAATATTATTTGCTTTTTCGTTTAATTCTATCCAAATAGTTTCTGTGTGTGGCTCAGTTTTGATTCCCTCTTTGAGACTACATTTCAAATTGTCCCTAACGTATATGGCTACTCCACCTCCTCGTCTAATATATCTATCTGTGTGAAATAGTTTAAATCCATTTATTTGATATTCAGCTAATAGTTCTCTATTATCTACATTCATCCACGTTTCGGTAAGTGCAATAATATCTATTTTTTCTGTGCAGACAAGAGCATTTAATTCGTTAATTTTATTTCTTAGACTTCTACTGTTAGTGTAATATACCCTAAGTGAATGTTATTTTGGGCCCTTCTCTTTCCCTGATCATTTTGCCAATTCCTTTCTCCCACAAACACATACTTTTATTACCTCCTTCCTCCAAATCAATTCCCATACCTCTATCTACTAACAGTTTAAACCCAAACAAACACCTCTAACCACTTCTTCCAACGAGTTCGCAACAGCAACAACCCCAGCTCTCGATAGTGCACCCCATCACGAGCATACATTTCATTCTTCCATAGAAGTGTTCCCAGTTGTCTATGAAAGATATTGCATTTGATTTGCAATATCTTTCCAGCCGGCAATTGACACCAAGTGCCCTCGACATCCATTCATTTCCCACTCCCTTTCTTGGAAGAATGCCACATATGATCGGGATTCCTCCCTTGCTCCTAACTAATTCTATTGCTGTCTTGAATCTTTGTATTAGTTCCTCACTCCTAACTCGCCCAACATCATTACCCCCTGCACTTAAACAAATAATGGTTTGTTCCCATTTCCCTTCATAATATCATTCATGTTTCCAACAATATCACCAATTCCAGCTCCCGGATAGCACACCCTTAATCTTTTCCCCCTTTCTCTGGCACAAAACGTTCTGTCTAAATATCTCACCTGAGAATCTCCCACAACCAAAATTCGCTTCGATTCTCCCTTTTCCTTTCGAGCAGTTTGAGGGACCTGCGTTTCAATGCTCCTCGTTGCTTTGCCTTTGCTCCTCGTTGAGCAACAGGTTCACCACAGCACTCGTCCTCTAACACATCAAATGCGTTAGAAGTCCTTAGGCTAGGTGTCGGTTTTGCCAAGGTCTTCTTAAGACCCCTGTCTTTTACCACTTGCCAAGACGAGGTCTCCTCCTTTGTTTCTTCCTGACGTTGCTTCAGCTGTCGTACCTCCTCCCGTAGCGAATCCAGCTCTGTCCTCAGAGCTCCAACTAGATTCACCAGGTCCTTTACTAATCCTTCCATTATTGCTGTAATAATATTACTACAATCGGAGCTCCAGCTAACACAACCTCTCACTGTGACAGCACCTGACTGACTCTTAACAGCACCTGACTGACTCTGACGATATTCTTCACCCTTTTCTCCTAGCTTGGCTAGCATGTTGTAAGTGATTTTGTCCTCGCCTGGAGCTGTATTTTTAGTTTTCTTTGTAGCACTTCTGAGTTCTTTTAGATTGAAAGTTGGTCTAGTTCGTCAGGTAAGGCTAAAGCATCATCTATTTTTTTCCATCTTGCTGCTTGAAGTCTTTGTTGGTGAGTCAGAGTTGCTTGAGGAAGTTGAGTGGAACTGGCTCTTGAAGCAAATAGATTTGCTAGCCTTTCTGCTTCTTGCTCTGGATGATCATGGTGCGGTGGAGCAGGAGGCGATTTTCCTTTGGCCTTGTTGATCTGCCTCCAGATGTCGCCCAAGGACGTATGCTGATTTAGCTTGGCACACCACTCGATCCATTTTTCTTCTCTGATTTTTGCTGTTTCTTCGTGCACATGATCTCGGACGGCTCTAAGAAGTCCTAGATTAGCTTCGGTTCTATCTCTTCTGAAATTCTTTCGTGCACTATTTAGTCTGTTATGTAGCTCTTTGATCCTATCACAGTAATACCATGGTCCTTGTGTTGTTGGGTAATTGTTTTCCTCTTGGGGATGGCTTGATTTGCTGCTCTATGTATTGCATTTACTAATCTTTTTCCATTTCTTCGGTGTTTTCAGGAGGAGTGTAGTTTTGGTGCCAAGTTTCGAGAGCTTCCTGAAACTTCGTCCAATCTGCCTTGATAAAGTCCCATCCGGGTTCGGGAGCTGGAGGTCTAGGAGGTAGTGCTATATTAATAACTGCTTTTGTTGCAAAGTGGTCACTAGTCAGAACATGATCCACTGACCAATGACACAACTCATAAATACTGGTGGAGACAAACGTGAGATCCAACTTTCCCCCACCAGTGTGGGTTGGTTCCGTCGAATTAAGCAGACTGATTTCTGGCACTGCACTTCATCCAAAAGATGTTCAATATGTCTTCCGTTGGTGTCGGTTCTTGCTGAATCAAGTAGTAATTCACTATGAGCGTTAAAGTCGCCAGAGATGATAGTAAGTGTAGTGACTGCTATTTCAAAGATTGTTGAGAGATCCATGTCATGTTCTCTCTGGCTCTTGTATACATTGAAGATGGACAGCGTTGAGTTCCTCATAGTGAGCTTAACTCCCATAATTTCGACGTTCTCGCCACAGTTGGGCAGGTCTGTGATTGCCGTGGCATTAATATGATTTCTTACTAGAACTGAAATGCCTCTGGTGCCACCTTGTGCCATGGGGCAGTGGAATCCTTGATATCCTGGGATATTGATATATCTGTCAGTCCTGGTGAGTGTTTCCTGAAGTAGAACAATATCAATACTATCCTTGAGAAGCACTGCTCTGAGTGTTTGTGCTTTGCTTTTGAATCCTTGAATATTCCATTGTATAATTTTGAGATTGTCCATTTTTCCCGTTTATAGTGGAATCATTGAGTCCATGGTTTTTACAATACTGGTTTTCCCGACTGTTTGTGTCTTCTTGGCTGGCGTAGAGAGTTTCTTCTTGGTTGGGGATGAGACTCCTGGTTGGGCCGAAGCGCCCCTGCTACATCCAGCCACTGGGGCACCCGATGGTGCAGGGATCAGCATTCCTGCCTGGGAGGTTCCGGAGGCAACGGCAGACATGTTCGCCCCTGCCGCCCTGATCCATTCTGTTGCTGTCTCCCAGTGGGNGGCGAGTGTCTTACCACTACACCACGGAGACTGTTTCGTGGTGCTCTTATCTGGATAAGAGAGCCAGAGCGTCAGTGGAGGAGGGCAGTAGTCACCAATGTAATTTAACAAATCGCTGGAGCAAATTTATCTCCTAGAATTTTCGCTTGGACAGCTGTGTACAGAATAAAGTGCTTCTGTTATCGACACGCAACTAAGTTTACCATAAGGAAAGTGTATTACCGAAACCCTGTTTATATCTTTACATTCCTAGCAGTTATGTTAGGTATATATAGGGCGAACTGGTTAGCACACGAGTCCGTGACCAACCCATGATGAGCAATATTCTCATCTCTTTATTGAAATTGCCAATATTTCCTCTGATATAGCTGTCATAATTAGGATTACTGCTATTTTTGTAAGTTCCCTCTGACAGGACAGAAGAGGAAGATTAAAACTAGTAACCTAGTATTCCAGGCCTGGTCGGGACCGGGCCGCGGGGACCTAAAAAGCCCCGAAATCATCTCAAGATAACCTCAAGATAAGAACCTCCAGTACATGAGTTGGAGGCCAGCCAAAGCCCACAAAGTGGAACAACTGGCTTATTGATCGTGTCATACTGGTTGTCTAGGATATAACAACAATAAGATATGGCCGTCCCATTTTAGTTAATATATATTTGTAGTCTAATACTGTAGTGAATTCTGCTAATCATAATTTTTGATTAACGACATGTAAACCATAAACCCCCATAATGTGTAAGGCAAGCGATATGTGAGCATTTTAAGCAATACAGTCCACTTTAACCATCATAAAATTTGCTATCGAATATATAAATAAAAAATATAAATTACTATATACATTAATACAAATTAAATAGATATAAATCTCACAGGTCAATTTCCCACAAATGCTTCCATTTCTCTCACCCTACCCATTAACATTGGTGTTCCACAGGGCAGTAAACATAGCCCTCTCCTCTTTCTCATCTACATTAATGACCTTCCAAATGCCTCTCAACACCAGTTTATTTGCTGATGACACAACCTTCCTTTTCTCCTGTCCTAACCCTCTTGCTCTGAATGAACAGTCAATACTGAACTAAATAAAGTCCATCTTCGGCTAACTTCTAAAAACTCACCCATAACATTGACAAAACCTTCTATATTTTGTTGGTCAAAAATAATATAAGAATAAACAAAATCCCAAATTAGTAACTATCAATAGTAAGTTGCTTGATGTTCTCATCGATAACAAGCTGAATTTCCAGGGCCCATTCAAATATAGCAAAAAAGTTTCTAAAACTGTTGGCATTCTTTCTATCAGATATTATGTACATCGCCTTGCCCTGGTAATGCTCTATTACTCTCTCATCTATCTTTATCTCAATTATGGTATTTGTGCTTTGGATTCTACTACCCAAAATCATCTACTTCTTCTAATTACTCAACACAACTCTGCTATTAGAACAATAACAAACTCTGGCTCCAGACATCACTCAGCACCCTTACTTAAATATTTGAATATGTTTAGATATTAAATCACTGCACATCCCTCTCAGTGTACTCTATATATTTAAAAACTCTGAACCGTAATGTCAATCTTAAACGTTTCCTAGAAGGTTTTAACAGAACCCATGGCACCCACCAGAAACAAATACCTATTTGATATTCCACAGAGTGCTACTTAAACCAAACTAGTAATGCTCTGCAAATCAAGGGGACCCGAAATGTGGAATGTGCCTCCCAATCATGTAAAATGCTGTACCTCTTTCAACCAGTTTAAGAGAAAAACTAAGTTCTTCCTAATAAACTCCATGTAGCCTGCCTTACCCCCTTAATGTCAACCCATGTGTTGCTATTTTCAAACAAGACTATTTGTTGACCAACTTGCATAACTACTGATTTCTGTCATGTTTTATTCTTTTATTTTTTTATTTTCCCCTTTTTCCCTTTTTCAACTTAATTTATGCTTTGATCTCAATTAGTATTAAGTTATAGTCTAAGTGTTTTTTCCCACACCTTGCCCGAAACGCTGTGCGTGTTCGTGGCTTTATGTATTGTATGTATTAGCTCTATCTAGAAATCCAACATTATATTTGTAACTCATCATGTAGTTACCCAAACTAGGTAACTGGGTAGGGTACCCAACCAAACTAGTTTGGGTAACTAGTTGCCTAGTTACCCAAACTGCTAGGTACATTTACCTGAATAAACATTTGATTTGATTTGAATCAATAAAAGATCTCACAGTATGCCATGTGAATACCATTGAATGTGAAAAAGAGTTGTGCCCTGGCAGCCGTAGAGTGAGAACGTCTTGCCGACCCTCCCTGGTTGATGGGGTTGTTTGCCGCTTTGGTCGCCAGGTGGTGTGGGCGTCTCTGCCCTCCCAGTTGTTGCTGTCTGGCTGCGAGTTTGACATGGGTGGCCATCTTCCCCCTGTTGTGCGTGTGAACTCTGTGGGCCTTGAGTTCACTAGTCGGGCTGGATATCCGGAAATCGAGGTGGTTATATGTGACATGTTTCGTATCCTGGTGGAGGCTATCTACGGTGTGGAGCTTGTAACAGCCCACTGGTTGTTCTCAAGTTCGTGAGGGAGGAGGAGTACCGAGATTTCCTCCATCGTTACGAGGGGCATACGTTACCGTTACTGAGTGGTGCCGGCTCTGTGGCAATTTTGGACTGTAGTGGTGCCCTGACTTATGTCAGTGTCCATGGGGTGCCCCTGGAGTTTCCTGAAGACCTCCTCCGGCGTTACTTCGGGAGATTTGGTGCTGTTGTAAGCGTGCAGGTGAACACGCCCTCCTCGGGGAGATATGCTGGAAGGTGGACGAACATTCGTACCTTGGGAATGCGCCTGCGGTCGGATATACCATCTTCTGTCCGGCTTATGGGCTACTATGTCCGGGTGTATTATGCCCGGCAACCCGTACCTGTTTCCGGTATGGCATGTGGGCCATAAGACTGCCGGGTGATCTAAGGCCCCGGCTGCTCCTGTCAACTGATTCCGGGAAGAGGATTTCCCGCCACTCCCTCTGGAGGAGGACTCCGGGGGTGAGGAGGTAAGTGTCCCGTTAGCTGCTGCGGCTCACCCTGCTTCAACCGACACTCCTCCGGTTGTTACAGACCCTCCTCCGGGTATTGCAGTGCCGTCGGATGGTCTACCTGCTCCTGTCACTGTCCCCGCTGCTCCTGTGGGCCTTCCTGGTGCTCACTGTGAGGTGTCGCCATCTTCTACCTCGTCATCGGCTGCTGCACCTGGCCCTGTGTCCGTGCCTCGGGTCCCGGCTGTGCTGGGTGCTGGGGTGGCTGCGGAGCCTCCTGCTGTGTGTGACCCGGTTCCCCTCTGAGGTGGAGGCTGCTGCCGTTCTGCGTCAGGCGTCGGTTTGTCCGGCTAGTGGTACCCGTGTTTCTGGGTCCACTTCCGGCACTTACGATATCTGGCCGGAGCCCAAACGTTCCCGGCGTTCGTCATTTGCCTGGGCCGATGTTGATGACTTCAGTGACTGTGGGTCTTCAGGTGTTGACGGTGTGGATCCGGATACGTCGATGTCTCTGCAGTTAGTGGTGGCGGAAGTCCATGTGCCTGCTGGTGCTGGTGCCCGTGTCTCTGATGTGCCTTCGGTTCTTTCTCCGCCAGGGGACTCTCCGCAGTGGGGGGTGGTGGCTTCCGCTGCCAGGGATGGTGGGATGCTGGTGCTGGGCGTGTCCTGGTAGTGACGTTACAGAAGAATGCGCGCAGTCCAGGTTCCCTGCAGTCGTCTGGTGGTATGCCCGTGGCCGCGGGTGCCCCTGTGGTAGTGCCCTCTGTCAAGTTCGCTCCTGTGAGGGTGTGCGTTTGGGAACTGGGGGACGTGTTGCCGGCGATTGTGATGCCGCCGGGTCACTGGACAGCGATTGCCGATTTAATGCTGTCTGACGAACCAGAGAACTATCATGGTGGGCAGGTTCCCTGCATGTGGGGACAAGTGGCGGTTATTCGCCTCGTAAGTAATTCCATCTGGGTCCCCTGTTTGCGGGTGTTTGTTGGCAGGGTTCCAGATGTTATGGTTTCCCCGGTGGATGGCCGAGACCCTTGGCGATGGATGCTCTGTGAAGTGTTTAATGTGCGGTTCCCGCGGGCCCGGTTTCCGGAAAGTATGTCCACTGATTCCCTAATAATGTGCTTTATGTAGTGCTGTATGCCCCTCTGGCTGTTTGTTTGCCCTATTGTGTTATGTGTCACTTCATCACTTGGTAAACATTTTGATGATATAAATGCACTACTCACAGCACTAGGCACTAAATTATCATTCATCATTTTAACATAAACTGGCTAAGTAATGACTATACCCACCTCTACAATTTAGCTGGTTATAAAGCCATTCATAACTGCAGGCCTAATAAAAAAAGATGGCACAGCAATATATTAACTACTTCCATAATATAATAGCAATATATTATAAAGATACCTTCCTCTGCAATAGTGTCATTAGTGATAGAGACGACTATTGTGAATATACCTTTGCCAAGTTCTCCAGTAAATCCCTTAAATCCTCCCTGACTACCGGTGCCATCTATAGATTTCCTAATACCAACATAGCTTCATTCTCGGACAACGTAAGGAATCTTATCATAAATAACAATCTCAACAAAAATCACATCATTCTGGGAGGTGATTTCAATATGACCTGGGTCTTCAAAACACCCTCAAGTTGACTATTTCCGTAACAGCATGCACTCTGTATGCTAATCCCCACAATTACCAAGCCCACCTGAGTCACTCAAAAACCTGCCACTACCCTGGATCATTTATGGACTAATATAACAGCTCCCCTTACATCTGGGGTAATCTATGACAGAACAACCGACCACTATCCTACCTTCCTCATAGCAAACATTGACACAACACCACCAGAGAGCAAGAAACTCTCGTTCAGGATACACAGTGAATCAGCTTTAGGCAATCTCTCTAATGCACTTCACAATATTAACTTGGAATCTGAATTTAATAATACACATGATATAAACTCATTAACTAACCTCTTTCTCTCCAAAACTCTAAGCCTCTACAACACTCACTGTCCCCTCCTTACCAAACAAGTAACTGATAAAAGAAAAAATAACCCGTGGCTCACAAGTGGCATAATTAAATCAATCAACAAAAAACATGAAAATGAAAAGAAATTTAGGATTGGCCTAGTTACAAAGGAAGTAGTTAAAAGGTACTCATCAGTGCTTACCAGTATCATAAGAAAAGCTAAACTTTCATATTATGAGACTAGATTCAAAGAAGCAAAAGGCAACATGAAAAGCACATGGAATACAATCTCTAATATCCTAGGAGCTAAACAACACTCCCACAACCAGATAACACTCTCTAAGGATGGCCTTACACCGTCATCTGATTTAGAAATGGCGAATGAATTTAATAGCTTCTTTTCATCGGTTGGTGCTAACCTTGCCAGTAAAATCCCACAGACTCAGACACATATCAACACATATCTCTCAGGCAGCTATCCAAACTCTCTTCTCCTTTCACCAGTCACCCCGACAGATATAACCGGCCTAGCAATAAACAAAGGGAGAGGCACAAGTACATTTATTTATTTATTATATATTTATTTATTTATTTATTTATTTATATACAAGAAGGTACATTGGGTTTGTGAGAATACATAGCATAGTCAATTTACAATCTTGTAAAGCCACTAGTACGATTTACAATCTTTACAATCTTGTAAAGCCAATAGTACGCGCAGCGTTTCGGGCAGGTCCTCAATCTAACAGATAATTTTAAGTAGGTAAATTCAAGCAGAATTAATAAAATGATAACAAATACATTGCAAGAAAAAAATGAGATGAGAGAGATTAGTAAGTGTATTAAAGCACACTGGTACATTAAAGCTCTGATTGATTACATTGACAGCTTGATTGGTAATTTAAACAAGATTAATAGACACCATACAGCAGATTGACAGCACATATAAGAAGACAGCAATGATCACAATGGTAAAGATGTTCGGATTGGGTACATGAAGATTGGGAGAATGGGTAGCAATAGATACAGTGCAATTTTAAAGCAAAAGGTAAAAAACTATGAAGATGAAATTAGGTACTTTTTAGTATTGTTTTTGAATGACGCAAAAGTTGGACAGCTTTTCAATTCAATAGGGAGTGAGTTCCATAGACTGGGTCCCTTTATTTGCATAGAGTGTTTACACAGATTAAGTTTAACTCTGGGGATATCAAAGATATATTTATTTCTGGTGTGGTGATAATGGGTCCTATTACATCTGTCCAGGGAGAGTTTCAGAGCAGGATTTGCATTTAAGAACAGGGTTTTGTAAATGTAGTTGACACAAGAGAATTTGTGGAGTGAGATTATGTTTAGCATGTTTAGGGAGTTAAACAAGGGGGCTGAGTGTTGTCTGAAAGCAGAATTTGTTATTATTCTGATAGCAGATTTTTGCTGGGTGATGATGGACTTGAGGTGGTTTGCAGTGGTTGAACCCCATGCACAGATACCATAATTAAGATAGGGATAGATTAGTGCATAATATAGAGAGATGAGAGCAGAGTTAGGTACATAATATCTGATTTTGGAGAGTATACCAACTGTTTTAGAGACTTTCTTAGTTATGTGTTGTATGTGGGTACTGAAGTTGAGTCTCTTGTCTAGGAATAGGCCGAGAAACTTTCCATCATTTTTATTGCTAATGTTTACATTGTCTATCTGAAGCTGAATTGCATTTGTAGATTTGCTTCCAAATAAGATGTAGTAGGTCTTTTCTGTGTTAAGTGTTAGTTTGTTGGTTGACATCCATAAGTGGACTTTTTTAGTTCATTATTAACAACATTATTTAGTGTATGTGGGTTGGGGTTAGAGTAGATGAGAGTAGTATCATCAGCAAACAAAATAGGTTTCAGAGTGTTAGAGACATTAGGCAGATCATTGATGTATATAAGAAATAGGAGAGGTCCCAAGATGCTGCCCTGTGGCACTCCAACGGTTTTTGGTAGAGAGGGAGAGGTTATATTATTGATGGCTACACATTGGTGTCTATCACTAAGATAGGATTGGATATAGTCCAGTGCATGGCCTCGGATTCCATAATGATGGAGTTTACGTAAGAGGTAATTGTGATTAACAGTATCAAAGGCAAAGGTCAATGAAGAGTCCAATCGGAAACTCATTTTTGTCAAGGGCTAAGTAAATTATATCAAGGAGACTAATAATTGCATCGTTGGTACTCTTTTGGGAGCGGAAGCCAAACTGACTGCGGCTAAGAATGTCGAATTTTACGAGATAGGAGTAGAGCTGTTTGTAAATAATTTTTTCAAATATTTTTATAGTATAGGTAGGTTTGATATTAGTCTATAATTGTTTATGTCTGCCGGATTACCTTCTTTATGAACTGGCGTTACTCTTACTTTTTTAAGGATATCAGGGAAGGCATGACACTCAAGGGATTTGTTGAACAGCAGAGCTATAGGTGGCGCAAGGGCATGGGAGGCGCTCCGCTCCGAGGACATTATTAAAACAATGGGTATAAGCTAAAGTAGCTTATAGCTTATACCCATTGTTTCGTGTTCTGTGTTTGTTCTCACCTCACCCCAAACCATTGTAACATGTCACCTCACCCAAATGCAGGTATAAAAAAGAAAAAGCTGTTTAAACTCTGTTCAGTTATAGTTGTTCTGTGTGTGTGTAACTAAAGTCTTTGAAAATGTAATAAGTTTTACGAAACGCGCTCAAGTGTCGCGTCAGACTAGAAATAAAGAATGAATTTTGGAGAATTGATTTTCATTACCGTCACCAGTAAAAAGAAACATAAGGAAATTGAGAAAATTCGTGTTAGAATTATTAATCTTACTTTTTCGGTCATATTTAATAACATATATATATATATATATATATATATATATATATATATATATATATATATATATATATATATATATATATATATATATATATATATATATATTGGTATATTTTGGTAGCAGTCTTTCCTGTAGACATATATTATTAAATATGACCGAAAAAGTAAGATTAATAATTCTAACACGAATTTTCTCTATTTTCCTTATGTTTCTTTTACTGGTGACGGTAAATGAAAATCAATTCTCCAAAATTCATTTTTATTTCTAGTCTGACGCGACACTTGAGCGCGTTTCGTAAAACTTATTACATTACGTAAAAAAGGAGATAGGAGAGAGGAGAGGAGAGAGGAGAGAGAGAGAGAGAGAGAGAGAGAGAGAGAAGGAGATAGAAGATGATAGATATACATAGAGAGACATATAGATGATATATAATAGATATAATATCGAGACAGAGATAGAGAGAGATATAGATATATATATATATATATATAGAATAGATATATATACATATATATATATATATGTCTATATATATATATATATATATATATATATATATATATATATTATATATATATATATTATGTAACAAGGTCCTAGGGCAGATCCTTGAGGCACTCCCCTTAAAACATTTTCTCAATCTGACTTAACCACGTTCCCTGGAAACACAAACCGAAACTGTCTCTATTTTCCGCTTGTTACAACTTGTAATAAAGTGGTTACATCTTGGCTTAACGTGTTTATGACGTATTAGAACGTTGTTACAATTTGCTATATTGGTTGTTATAACTGGTTAGGAGGTGTTAAAACTTCTTTGAACGCTGTACCAACGTCGTAGTATCGGTGTGTGTTTGGCGGGTTTATACTAACTCTTTGTTTCCTTTGTTATAGCTTATAGCTATATAGTTTCTATATAGCTTATAGCTATACTATAGTTTCTATATAGCTTATACTATAGTTTCCTATGTCATAGCCTAATTCAACTTAAAATAGCACCCGAATACAATGAGCCTCGATCTTTTTGATCAGTCTTTCATGTGACACTGTATGAAAAGCTTTGCTAAAGTCATGGTACACAACATCACAATCCTTACTATTATCAACTGCCTCAACTATTCTGGAATAAAATGATAGCAAATTTGTTAAACATGTACTGCCATTTGTAAAAATAAGAACATAAGAACAAAGGTAACCGCAGAAGTCCTATTGGCCCATACGAGGCAGCCCCCATTTATAACCACCCAATCCCACTCATACGTGTTCAACTATCGTTTGAAACAATCGAGGGACACCACCTCCTCCACGTTACGCGGTAATTTGTTCCACAAATCAACAAATCTGTTACCGAACCAGTATTTCCCCAAGCCTTTCGTAATTCTAAACTAATCTAATTTATACCAATTGTTTCGTGTTCTATCATGTGTTGATATTTTTATTACCATACTAGCAGTAGCAGGCCACAGGTTGCTGTGGCTCAGCAACGCACAAGCGTTGCTCAGCCACATAGCAACCTTCCCTGTCCTCCAGTCCTCCCCACCATTCCACCCCTCGCCCGTCTCCTCGGCCTCCCAGCCATTCCCCACTCCACCGTTCTCTGGTCTTCCCCACCATTTCCCACTACCCTGTCTCTTTGTCCTCCCCACCATTCTCCAATACCCGAACCCCTCGTCCGTACCATCCCAAACTCCCTCGTCCCTCTCGTCCCCACCATCCCAAACTTCCTCGTCCCCCTCGTCCTTCCCTACCATTAACCCCTCCCTTGTCCCCTCGTCCTCCGCACCATTTCTCACTTCCGTCCCCTAGTCATCCAACACCATTCCCCACTCCCTCGTCCGATGCCTTCCCAAATGAAGAGTGAACTAGGGAGCGGTGATCACAAAGAAATCAGATTTAGAATACAGTGGAATAGATCTGCCGGAGAAAATTCTGTTAAAGTGCCTGATTTTCGTAAAGCTAATTTCAATATCCTAAGAAATTTTGGGGGGGCAAATAGATTGGAACGACTTTGGCAATGGAGGGGGGGGGGGAAGGCCGATCTTGGAGCAAGACGTAAACCCAGCGATGTGTGATGTAAAGGAGGATTTCGATTTGGATTAAAAATATATCTTATTTACAAATATCCTAACCAAGGCACAGGAAAGTAGAATACCTTACAAATTGAATAGATCAAATACAAATGACCCGAAATGGATAACAAAGGATCTGAAAAAACTTATAGGTAGGATGAGAGCCTGGTACAAACGGATTAGGAATGGGGATGTCAGTTTAGAACTAGAATTCGTACAACTGGTTAGAAAAGTTAAAAAAGAGATAAGAACGGCAAAAAGAAACTATGAAGTTCGTATAGCAGGCCAAGCAAATGCAAATCCTAAAGGATTTTTTCAGTTATATCGAACAAAGATTAGGGAAAGGATAGGTCCATTAAAAACCGAGACAGGTCAGACAACGGATAATGACGATGAGATGAGTAGTATTTTTAATAAATATTTTATATCTGTATTTACTAAAGAAGAACTTAACTCTATGCCTTCTGCCGAACAAGTCTATGTGGGTGGGGACGAGGACAGGTTGATTAGTTTAACAGTTACCAGGGATGATATTATTAAACAAATAGTAAAACTCAAACCAAACAAATCCCCAGGGCCGGATGAAGTGTTTTCCAGGGAGCTTAAAGGATGCAAGCAGGAGCTTTGCGATCCATTGTCTTCCATATTTAATAAATCATTAGAGTCGGAGTGCCAGAGTCGTGGAAGGTTGCAAATGTGGTACCCATTTTTAAGAAAGGAGATAGATCACCTTCATCAAACAATTAGCCTAACGTCTATTGAGGGAAAGTTACTTGAATCGATAATTGCAAATACCATTCGTTTTCATCTTGAAAAACATAAATTATTAAACGAGTCACAACATGGTTTTACAAAGGCCGTTCATGTGTAACAAATTTGCTATCTTTTTTATTCCAGCATAGTTGAGGCAGTTGTTAGTGGTAAGGTTTGCCACATGAAGACTGATTGAAAAGATAGAGGCTCATGGTATTGGGGTGCCATATTAAGATGGAT
>WNGS01006708.1:188285-199663 GCA_020271785.1 Procambarus virginalis
TCCACAATGTTACGCGGCAATTGGTTCCACAAATCAACAACCCTGTTACTGAACCAGTATTTACCCAAGTCTTTCCTAAATCTAAACTTATCCAATTTATACCCATTGTTTCGCGTTCTGTCCTGTGTTGATACTTTCAATACCCTATTAATATCCCCTTTGTTATGTCCATTCATCCACTTGTAAACCTCTATCATGTCACCCCTAACTCTTCGCCTTTCCAGTGAATGCAAATTAAGCTTTGTTAATCTTTCTTCATATGAAAGATTTCTAATTTGGGGAATTAACTTAGTCATCCTACGCTGGACACGTTCAAGTGAATTTATATCCATTCTATAATATGGCGACCAAAACTGAACTGCATAATCTAAATGGGGCCTAACCAGAGCAAGATATAGCTTGAGAACCACACCAGGTGTCTTGTTACTTACGCTGCGATTAATAAATCCGAGTGTCCTATTTGCCTTATTACGAACATTTATGCATTGATCCTTTTGTTTTAAATTCTTACTAATTATAACTCCCAGATCCCTTTCGCAATCCGACTTCGCAATCTCAACACCATCTAGCTCGTATCTTGTAACTCTATCATCATTACCTAGCCTCAGAACTTTACATTTATCAGCATTAAACTGCATCTGCCAGTCCTTTGACCATTTCAAAACCCTATCTAGATCAACTTGAAGTGATAGTGAGTCCTCTCCGAATTAATTTCCCTACCGATTTTCGTATCATCGGCAAATTTGCAAATGTTGCTACTCAAACCTGAATCTAAATCATTTATATATTATAAACAACAGAGGTCCCAGGACAGAGCCTTGAGGCACTCCACTTACAACATTTTCCCACTCTGACTTGACTCCATTTATACTAACTCTCTGTTTCCTTTGGTATAGCCATGCCCTAATCCAGCTTAATATAGCACCCCCAATACCATGAGCCTCTATCTTTTTAATCAGTCTTTCATGTGGCACTGTATCGAAAGCTTTGCTAAAGTCAAGGTACACAACATCACAATCCTTACCACTATCAACTGCCTCAACTATGCTAGAATAAAAAGATAACAAATTTGTTAAACATGAACGGCCATTTATAAAACCATGTTGCGACTCAATTATTAATTTATGTTTTTCAAGATGAAGACGAATTTTATTTGCTATTATAGATTCGAGTAACTTTCCCACAATAGACGTTAGGCTAATTGGTCGATAGTTAGACGCAAGTGATCTATCTCCTTTCTTAAAACTGGTATCACATTAGCAACTTTCCAAAACTCTGGCACTCTGCCTGACTCTATTGATTTATTAAATATGATTGACAGTGGGTCACAAAGCTCCTCTTTGCATTCTTTCAGCACTCTGGCAAACACTTCATCCGGCCCTGGGGATTTGTTTGGTTTGAGTTTTACTATTTGTTTAAGAACATCCTCCCTGGTAACTGCTAAACTCGTCAACCTGTCCTCGTCCCCACCCACATAGACTTGTTGGGCTGAAGGCATATTGTTAAGTTCCTCTTTAGTAAATACAGATACAAAATATTTATTAAAAGTACTACTCATCTCTTCATCACTATCTGTTATTTGACCTGTCTCAGTTTTTAATGGACCTATCCTTTACCTAGTCTTAGTTCGATATAACTGAAAAACCCTTTAGGATTTGTCTTTGCTTGCCCTGCTATACGAACTTCATAGTTTCTTTTTGCATTCCTTATCTCTTTTTTAACATTTCTAACTAGTTGTACGAATTTCTGCTCTAAAGTGACCTCCCCATTTTTAATCCTTTTGTACCAAGCTCTCTTTTTACCTATAAGATTCTTCAAATTCTTTGTTAACCACTTTGGGTCATTAGTAATCGATCTATTCCATTTGTGTGGTATACTACGTTCCTGTGCTTTGTTTAGAATATTCTTTGTGACAATAATCTCTTCCCAGAGATTGAGCCTGCTATTTCCTTACTTCATCACGTTCCCAACAATATGCAAGATACGTTTTATAGTGGCTTAACGTATATATCAAGACAGCCACACGCACCTGCAACTCCCTCCTTCCCCCCCACTTCTGCACACCTGGTCGACCTGTCAACTACTACTCCCAGCAAACTAGCGACTTTCGGCCGTCCTGCGTTCTCATTGGCCGCCAAGCAACACACCACCCACGCTCCACGCCAATCACATTTCATCGCCAGTCATTGTTGGAGTCCCTTGCAGTTCTCTCAGCCAGAATATATCTCGTGCTCCTGCTGTGAACACCTAATTTGACCCCACCTCGTGTGATCAAATAAGAGGTTTATAGCTAGCGCATATATTCCCAGCACCATTTACTTTGTTAACGTAACCAGTTCCCCCTTTTCAATTTATTATATCTTTTATGTAATTTTCTTTTACATTATTTTAAATGCCAAGGTATTGACTTTATATTATTTTGTTTTCTAGATTAATTAAAATACTCTTTATATTTTGTGTTTTCGTGTATCTTGCCTTACCACAGATTATCAGACAAGCAGTCACTCTTTTTTTTATATAAATTAAATGTATGTGGCCCAGCATTGACACCTGCTATTTGGAAGACTGCCGACCACCATTTCCTACACGTTACCGTCACATCTTAAATAAGTTATATATTGAATCCACATCGAAATCCCCATTTACATCACCTATCACTGGGTTCATGTCTCGCTCCAAGACCGGCCTACACCCCATACCCAAGACTTTCCAATCAATTTGACCCAAAAAATTTCTTAGGCTATTAAAATCAGCTTTTCGAAAATCTGGCACTTTAACAGAATTTTCTCCTACAGGTCTATTCCATTCTATGCTAAATCTGATTTCTTTGTGATCACTGTTCCCTAGCTCACTCCCTATTTCGATGTCATTAATTTGTGTTTCCCTGTTAGTTAACACTAAATCTAAAATATTGTTTTCCCGTGTTGGTTCCTTAATGTGTTGCGTAAGAAAGCCATCGTCAATTAATTCTAGAAAATCTTCTGCTTCACTATTCCCTGTTTTGTTCAACCAGTTTATTCCACTAAAATTAAAGTCACCCATGACATAAATACTGTTAGATCTAGATGCCCTAGATATTTCATCCCATAGATGCTTTGCTTCCATTCTGTCTAAATTTGGTGGCCTATATATAACTCCTATTATAATATTATTTGCTTTTTCGTTTAATTCTATCCAAATAGTTTCTGTGTGTAGCTCAGTTTTGAATCCCTCTTTGAGACTACATTTCAAATTGTCCCTAACGTATATGGCTACTCCTCCTCCTCGTCTAATATATCTATCTGTGTGAAATAGTTTAAATCCATTTATTTGATATTCAGCTAATAGTTCTCTATTATCTACATTCATCTACGTTTCGGTAAGTGCAATAATATCTATTTTTTCTGTGCAGACAAGAGCATTTAATTCGTTAATTTTATTTCTTAGACTTCTATTGTTAGTGTAATATACCCTAAGTGAATAGTTATTTTGAGGCCCTTCTCTTTCCCTGATCATTTTACCAATTCCTTTCTCCCACAAACACATACTTTTATTACCTCCTTCCTCCAAATCAATTCCCATACCTCTATCTACTAACAGTTTAAACCCAAACAAACACCTCTAACCACTTCTTCCAACGAGTTCGCAATAGCAACAACCCCAGCTCTCGATAGGTGCACCCCATCACGAGCATACATTTCATTCCTTCCATAGAAGTGTTCCCAGTTGTCTATGAAAGATATTGCATTTGATTTGCAATATCTTTCCAGCCGGCTATTGACACCAAGTGCCCTCGACATCCATTCATTTCCCACTCCCTTTCTTGGAAGAATGCCACATATGATCGGGATTCCTCCCTTGCTAATTCTATTGCTGTCTTGAATCTTTGTATTAGTTCCTCACTCCTAACTCGCCCAACATCATTACCCCCTGCGCTTAATCAAATAATGGGTTTGTTCCCATTTCCCTTCATAATATCATTCATGTTTTCAACAATATCACGAATTCCAGCTCCCGGATAGCACACCCTTAATCTGTTCCCCCTTTCTCTGGCACAAAACGTTCTGTCTAAATATCTCACCTGAGAAATTCAGGTTTGAGTAGCAACATTTGCAAATTTGCCGATGATACGAAAATCGGTAGGGAAATTAATTCGGAAGAGGACTCACTATCACTTCAAGTTGATCTGGATAGGGTTTTGAAATGGTCAAAGGACTGGCAGATGCAGTTTAATGCTGATAAATGTAAAGTTCTGAGGCTAGGTAATGATGATAGAGTTACAAGATACGAGCTAGATGGTGTTGAGATTGCGAAGTCGGATTGCGAAAGGGATCTGGGAGTTATAATTAGTAAGAATTTAAACAAAAGGATCAATGCATGAATGTTCGTAATAAGGCAAATCGGACACTCGGATTTATTAATCGCAGCATAAGTACAAGACACCTGGTGTGGTTCTCACAGCTATATCTTGCTCTTAATTTGCTTAATTTGCAGTCACTGGAAAGGCGAAGAGTTAGGGGTGACATGATAGAGGTTTACAAGTGGATGAATGGACATAACAAAGGGGATATTAATAGGGTATTGAAAGTATCAACACAGGACAGAACGCGAAACAATGGGTATAAATTGGATAAGTTTAGATTTAGGAAAGACTTGGGTAAATACTGGTTCAGTAACAGGGTTGTTGATTTGTGGAACCAATTGCCGCGTAACATTGTGGAGGTGGGGTCCCTCGATTGTTTCAAGCATGAGTTGGACATGTATATGAGTGGGATTGGGTGGTTATAAATAGGAGCTGCCTCGTATGGGCCAATAGGCCTTCTGCAGTTGCCTTTGTTCTTATGTTCTTATGTTCTTATGTTCTTGTTAGGCCCCATTTAGATTATGTAGTTCAGTTTTGGTCGCCATATTATAGAATGGATATAAATTCACTTGAACGTGTCCAGCGTAGGATGACTAAGTTAATTCCCCAAATTAGAAATCTTTCATATGAAGAAAGATTAACAAAGCTAAAATTGCATTCACTGCAAAGGCGAAGAGTTAGGGGTGACATGATAGAGGTTTACAAGTGGATGAATGGACATAACAAAGGGGATATTAATAGGGTATTAAAAGTATCAACACAGGACAGAACGCGAAACAATGGGTATAAATTGGATAAGTTTAGATTTAGGAAAGACTTGGGTAAATACTGGTTCAGTAACAGGGTTGTTGATTTGTGGAACCAATTACCGCATAACATTGTGGAGGTGGGGTCCCTCGATTGTTTCAAGCATGGGTTGGACATGTATATGAGTGGGATTGGGTGGTTATAAATAGGAGCTGCCTCGTATGGGCCAATAGGCCTTCTGCAGTTGCCTTTGTTCTTATGTTCTTATGTTCTTATGTTATAAATAGGAGCTGCCTCGTATGGGCCAATAGGCCTTCTGCAGTTGCCTTTGTTCATATGTTCTTCTTATGTTCTTATGTTCATGTATATGAGTAGGATTGGGTGGTTATAGATAGGAGCTGCCATGTATGGGCCAAAAGGCCTTCTGCAGTTACTTTGTTCTTACGTTCTTAGGCTAATTGGCCGATAGTTTTTCGCAAGTGATCTATCTCCTTTCTTAAAAATTGGTACCACATTAGCTACCTTCCATGACTCTGGCACTCTGCCTAACTCTATATTTATTAAATATTGTAGACATTGGCTCGGAAAGCTCCTCTTTGCATTCTTTAAGCACCCTGGTAAACACTTCATCCCGCCCTGGGGATTTTTTTTGGTTTCGGGAACAGAATAGGTTGAATAGCAGCAGTAACCAGGGAGGATGTTAGAAAACAAATAGTGAAACTCAAGTCAAACAAATCCCCAGGGCCAGACGAAATGTTTGCCAGGGTGCTTAAGGAATGCAAAGAGGAGCATTACGAGCCTCTTCTACTTTGTTTAACAAATCATTCGAGTCGGGGAAGGTTGCTAATGTGGTAGCAATTTTGTAAAATGTCCCCTTTGTTATGCCCATTTTTTCACTTGTACACCTATATCTATTTCACCCCTAATTTGTCGACTTTCCAGTGAATGTAGTTTAAGCTTTGGCAATCTTTCTTTACATAACAGGTTTCCAATATGATTACCTTTGTCATCCTACGCTAGATGCGTTCAAGTGAATTCATGTCTATTCTGTAGTGTAGAACTGCACAATCTAAATGGAGGCCTAAACAGAGCAAGATACAGATGAAGAACTACACCAGGTGTGTTATGAGTAACGCTTGAATTTATACACCCAGTGTCCTATTTGCCTTATTGCGAACATTCATTTATTGATTTTAAATTTTTAAATTCTTACTTTTTTAATTAGAATTTACTCCCAGATTCCTTTCGCAATCTCAACACCATCGTGTGACTCTATCATCATTACTTAGCCTCAAAACCTTACATTTATCAGCATTAAACGGCATCCTACGTGGAAAGAATCGAGCCTAAAAATAATCATGGGTGGATAACTGGTTAGAAAATCATGTGACTCGCAGAGGATCTAAGGAATCACAGAACAACAACTGGAAAGCATTTGAAGACCGACAACCTCTCATATGTTCACAAACGGATCAGTTGATCAAGAAAGAAATTTTTGTTTGTTATTTTCTACTAAAGAAGTGGCCACACATTTACAATGCTAATCAGCATATATTAATTTTCTTCTGTCCTCCATTGACAGGGTTAGAGATCTGTTAAACATGTAGTACAGTGGAAAATCCATCATCTTGCTGATGATGGTTATCAGTGAAAAAAATCCATCATCTGCTTCATGACGAACCAGTGAACATCAGGTTGACAGGGCCCAAATGAAAGGTGGAAATTGTGTGAAACCCCGTGAGGATCATTTGGGATCATGGTGGGGATCCCGATGTTCAATCAACAAGAGCAGCTGCAATAAATGTACAGAGACAACAATAGTTAAAAAAGCACTTGTAGAATGGGACACACTAGTGAAGATTGTGCATCTATATCTGCCACCAATATAACGTTATTAAAATAAAAGATTAAATCAGTGCAAAAAAAGAAGGAAACTCTACCTTCATTTAAAACTTTGACTCATATATTAAGCAGGCGAAGAGTCACAATAACGTGGCTGAAGTATGTTGACCAGACCACACACTAGAAGTTGAAGGGACGATGACGTTTCGGTCCGTCCTGGACCATTCTCAAGTCGACAAGCGACTTGAGAATGGTCCAGGACGGACCGAAACGTCGTCGTCCCTTCAACTTCTAGTGTGTGGTCTGGTCAACATACTTCATATATTAAGTAACAAGGATATCGCGAATAACCGTACTCAATTATGGGCTCATTATAGTCCATGCTACATGGACATTTTAGTTCAGAGTAGTGAATCCTTGTCACGGCCCTTGAGGATTTGTTCATTTGATACATCATGTTAGTGTGATTTCTGTGTATAATGATGCAAGGGCGAAGAGGAAGAACGGCCTATTGACATAGCTCGAGTACAGGAGGAAGTTGTGTAAAAGCCTGGTTTGTGCCTCAGAGTACCTGTGGGATCCAGTATGTTCAGTATAACTTCGGTTTCAACTCTTTTACCCTGTCGTAGCTCAGTCGATTAAGGCAGTGTCTGGGATGCTCCAGGACGCAGGTTCGAATTCTCGTCACGGCCCTTGTGGATTTGTTCAGAGTAGCTGAACTTAAAACAACAACAACCCTAAGAGAATGAAATTTTACATTTGTGACTTGAGAGTCATACTAATCATTTCTTCCATGGTAGACTTGGACACAAGGAGTGTTTCAAGCGTAGGACCGACATCTATATGAATTATTTTGGATGTTTAGCAGTTGCTACATAAGAATATTCTACCATTCGTACAATTCTTTATAATTTTAATATTAACAAATAATACAAATATTGAAACTTTTAATTCATTTTATTTCATAAAAATATTTACAAGAGTTGCACTGTTCATAGAATAGTGACATTGTCCATAATTGAATGACACTGTCCATACTTGAGTGTCACTGTCCATTCTTTAGTGACACTGTCCATACTTGAGTGACAATGTCCATACTTTAGTGACACTGTTCATACTTTAGTGACACTGTCAATACTTGAGTGACAATGTCCATACTTTAGTGACACTGTCCACACTTGTGTGACAATGTCAATACTTGAGTGACAATGTCCATACTTTAGTGACACTGTCCACACTTGTGTGACAATGTCCATACTTTAGTGACACTTTCCATACTTGATTGACACTGTCCATACTTGAGTGACACTGTCCACATTTAAGTGACACAGTCCATAATTGAATGACACTGTGCATACTTGAGTGTCACTGTCCATTCTTTAGTGACACTGTCCATACTTGAGTGACAATGTCCATACTTTAGTGACACTGTCCATACTTTTGTGACACTGTCAATACTTGAGTGACAATGTCCATACTTTAGTGACACTGTCCACACTTGTGTGACAATGTCCATACTTTAGTGACACTGTCCATACTTGATTGACACTGTCCATACTTGAGTGACACTGTCCACATTTAAGTGACACAGTCCATATTTAAGTGACACTGTCCATACTTGAGTGACACTGTCCATACTTGAGTGACACAGTCCATACCTGAAAGCATCTAAAGTCCTGAAAGATAAAGCATCTGAAATAAACGATTTATCGATTTACGATTTTTCTTGGTGTTTCTGTACTTCAGAAGCATCATTACAGATTTTCTTTATTTCATATGCTTTATCTTTCAGGACTTTAGATGCCTCACTACTGGTTTTAGACATATCTGATGATTTATTCCGGTGTTTCTGAACTTCATTGCAGGTTTTCGGTATTTCAACCGCTCTATTGCAGTATTCCTGTATTTTAGATGATTTATCCCATTGATACTGTAATCCAGCGCGTTTCGGTATTTTATTTCTTTATTTCAGATGCTTTATCAGATGCAGTATTCCTGCACTTTAGAAGATTCGGTTCAGACGATTTATCTTGGTGTTTCTGTACTTCAGAATCATCATTGCAGATTTTCTTTATTTCAGATGATTTATCCCAATGCTTCAGGATTTTAGATGCCTCACTACTGGTTTCAGACATATCTGATGATTTATTCCGGAGTTTCTGAACTTCACTGCAGGTTTCGGTATTTCAACTTCTTTATTCTAGTATTCCTGTACTGGTCATTCCTGTTCAAGTCACCGTCCATACTTGAAAGACCCGTCCATATAAACACTTATCAAGTTAGGCTTATATCTTTTCAGTAGAGAACAGACATATAGGTTTCATCATTAATGCTGTAAAACAGATCATAAGATGATGAATCTAATGTGCAATTGTATTTTGACAAGAACGTTGTGCCTAAAGTTAGAGGAATTCCTGTCATTGGATTCTCCAGCACCTCCAAGTCATCCTCGAGGTAAAGGTCATCCTTCACATGAAGTCTTAGTTTTTTGGGAGGACATGTTGCCATGCCAATGTGCTTCAAAAATAACTGTGAAATGGTTGTAGCATCAGAGCCAGTATTGACTACTATTTTATTGTTGCAATAGTTGTCTTCTGCAAGTAATGGAAAATTATCCTAAGATAAGGCAAGGGAGAACTGTTCAAACCATATCCTGTATTCGTACCTCTTCTTGATGGCTTTAAAAGATGGAAGATTTACTGGTGAATTACGTGGTTCTCTGCCATCAGTGGGAAATTAAAGAAGAACAGTGGTGTGTCCTCAGGGATGAAGTAATTGTCCATTTCAGGAGGAAAATATTTACAGTGGCAACGAGCTCTTTGCCATTTTGTAATTTAATTTTACAATTTTCTACTCTCCTTATCTTGAGGTGTTTGTTTTCATTCGAAAACTGAGAATCACGGACAATGGTTGAGTCGATTTTCTTATCTAATTCCAGTTCCTGTGCGAGTCCGTGTTGTCCCAGAATCGAGAAACATCTTACACAGCATTTACCATTGACTTCCACTGGGAGGTAGTTATGTCCGTCCAGAGAATCTCCTCCAACCATCCCCACGACGGGAGACAAGACGGAATAGGAGGAAAAGTTAGGTATATTGTGAGGACTTCACCATCTGAACGACCCTCATACCCAGCATTTCCATTCTCGTATTCTTGTATTTCAGATGCTTCAGTGCAAGGTTTCTGTATTTCAGATAATTTATCCCGGGTTTTTCAGTGTTTCAGATGATTTATCCGGAGTTTTCTGTACTTTAGATGCTTTTTTTCCCAGTGTTTCTGTACCTCACATGATTGATCCCGATGTTTCTGAATATCAGATGTTTCATTCAGGATTTCCGTTTCTCTCAGATGTTTCATTGCAGGATTTCCGTTTCTCAGATGTTTCATTACAGGATTTCCGTTTCTCTCAGATGATTTATCCCGATGTTCTGTATTTCAGATGATTTATCCCGGTGGTTCCTGTATTTCAGATGATATATCTTGATGTTTATGTACTTCAGAAGCTTCATTACAGGTTTCTGTATTTCAGATGCTTTATCCAATGTTTCAGGATTTTAGGCCTCACTACTGATTTAGGTATATGAGATGATTTATTCCGGTGTTTCTGAACTTCATCAAGGTTTCGGTATTTCAACTTCTTTATTCAGTATCCTGTACTTTAGAGATTTTCCCGGGTTTCTGTACCTCAGACGATTTATCCCGGTGTTTCTGTATTTCAGACGATTTATCTTGTGTTTCTGTATTCAGAAGCATCATTACAGATTTTCTTTATTTCATATGCTTTATCTTTCAGGACTTTAGATGCCTCACTATTGGTTTTAGACATATCTGATGATTTATTTCGGTGTTTCTGAACTTCATTGCAGGGTTCGGTATTTCAATTTCTTTATTCCAGTATTCCTGTCCTTTAGAAGATTTTTCCCCGTGTTTCTGTACCTCAGTCGATTTATCCCGTTGTTTCTGTATTTCAGATGATTTGTCTTGGTGTTTCTGTATTCAGAAGCATCATTACAGATTTTTCTTTATTTCAGATGCTTTATCTTTCAAGACTTTAGATGACTCATTATTGGTTTTAGACATATCTGATGATTTATTCCGGTGTTTCTGAACTTCATTGCAGGTTTCGGTATTTCAATTTCTTTATTTCAGTATTCCTGTCCTTTAGAAGATTTTTCCCCGGTGTTTCTGTACCTAGTCGATTATCCCGTGTTTTCTGTATTTCAGATGATTTGTCTTTGGTGTTTCTGTATTTCAGAGCATCATTACAGATTTTCTTTATTTTCAGATGCTTTATCTTTCAAGACTTTAGATGACTCATTATTGTTTTTAGACATATCTGATGATTTATTCCGGTGTTTCTGAACTTCATTGCAGGTTTTCGGTATTTCATTTCTTTATTCCAGTATTCCTGTCCTTTAGAGATTTTTCCCGGTGTTTCTGTACCTCA